>JAEIOK010000107.1:15000-20742 GCA_019049475.1 Eueides isabella | reverse complement strand
ACAGTTCAGCTTGAAATACAGTGCATGAGGGTGTGTAGAGTTAAACACAGCTGATTTGGTTTCTTTTCCTTCCTCCCACCAGGAGAGTGCAGACCTACTCTGTCGTTTATTTTGCTGCCATCCGTTATAATTTCTGGATATCTCGCTGGTGGATGTTAAGGGTTTCAGGTGTTGTTCTTCTAGATTCAGATTATTAACAGCCTTCTGGAAGGCTGGTGTGTTGTAGTTTTGTAAAATCCCACCTTTGGTTTCCAGAAGTGTATTTGAGAGGAAGGTAATTCGAGATTTTGCCTCTTGGTGCGGTGAATTAGGGCCTGCTCTTGTATTCTGATATCTAGGAGCAGGGGGGAGAAGGCCTGATAGAATGAGTGCTGACGTGTGGGAGACCGTGCGGTATGAACTACAGATCTTTCTGTGCGAACCCTCTCTGCACCATGTTAGTGCTGTTGTATCATGCGCAGTTCTGTGGATGACTCCACGCGCTCGCACCGTAGGTGATAATTGGTTCTATACCGCTGTGTAGATCGTTCTTATGATCTCCGAGTTAAGTCCCCAGGTGATTTTCGCCGTGCACGCAAGCGATTGTAGATTTCTGTGGCTTTCCTGCATGTGCAGCGACGTGGGACTTGAAAGTCAGATTTCTATCTATGATCACTCCGAGCAGCTTTATCTCTTGGACTATTCGGATGTTTGTTTGGCCATACTTAGGACAGGGTGGTATATTTTAGCTTTTTTGGTGAGAAGCATCGCATTGGTTTTTTTTTGCGGTGCAAAGCTAAGTTTGTTTTGTTCACCCCATTGAATGACCGTTGTTAGTGTCTCATTTGCTTCTTGCTGCAGCACTTCCATGGTTGAGCTCGCAAGACGAGTACGACGTCATCGGCAACGGCTTGGCAGTACACTCCTTTTTCAGTTATCGATGCAGTAGAGAGTCTAGGATTACGTTCCAGACGGTCGGTCCACCGATGGATCCCTGGACGCCAGCCCTTGGTTGTACGTTTTGTTGAGACTCTTCGGCATCATTGACTGAGATCTTCCTGTCTTTAGGTATGCTTCGACTAGCTTGAAAAGATTTTTGGGGCACTCCTTGATGGCAAGTTGTTTTTTAAGTGCCGGCCACCATGCGTTGTCAAAAGCTCCCTCGATGTCCAGAGAAATCATCAGGACTGATTTTTTCTCTGTCAGCTTTAGACGAAGGTTGGTCAACGAGGGTCGCTCAGGGCGTCTTCTGTACCGCGTTGAGGTATAAAGCCATATTGCCGTTTGTTCAGTTTTGGCAGGAGATGCCACTGAAGGCGACCCACTAGTAATTTTTCGGACTATTTTTCCAAGTACTGAGAGAAGGCCAATCGGTCGGTAGGACTTAGGATGTGTGTAGTCCTCCTTGCCGGGTTTTTGAATAATGACCACGTGAGCAACTTTTCCACTGCTCCGGAAAGTGACATAGTGACAGGCACTTGTTCGCTATCGCCAGAAGGTCTCTTCGGCGCTGCGGATGGCAGCAGTGCAGATGTCAGAGGTCAAGCCGTCAGGGCCGGGTGCCTTCTTAGGATTTAGCGCCTTCAGCACCGTCTCCAGTTCAGTGATGGTAAAAGGTGGGTCGTCTTCGGGCAAACTGTTTATATCAAAGTTGTTGATTCCAGTTTCTGACTGAAGCATGGCAAGTTGGTCTGTTGCCTGTGAGTCGTCTGGGTAAAAACGTTTTGGGCTAGAAGGTCTGCCGAATCCTGTGGGGTCAAGGTGTGGCCGGTGGTCGGGCTCCTCAGTAGAGTGTCTTCGTGGCGGCTGTTGGTCCTTCGCAAGACTCTGTAGATCTTGTCCCACATACTTTCCTTCTCCTGATTCGTGCAGAATTCCTTCCAGCTCTCAGTTTGCGCTCTTTCTGCTTCAGTCCTTGTATTCATCTTTGATTCTTAAGTATTCGTTTATGACGTGTTCCTTCCTGTTGGTTAGCTGCGTTTCGAATCTTCTTTTGTATTGGAGAACCTTTTTCCGCATTTGGTTAGAGGTTTTGACCACCAAGGTGGTAGTGGGTCGCGGATTTCAGTTCCTAACGTGGAATGGTGTCTTCACAGGTTTTATGGATTAAGGCCGTGAAGGTGTTTACGGCCTCTTCTAGTTCCCTCGGGAGTGTTTCGAAGACTTATTGTAGTGGGTTAGGATGTTGTTTTCCTCCAATAGTCGCTTGAAGATGTGGACCGAATTCCTTCCATTTCGCCTTTCTTGTGTTGTACTTTCTCGTTGTGACGGGCTTTAGGATGGTCGGTGCCCGTTGGTATCTCAAGGAGAAAGTAATGGCATTGTGGTTCGGAGGTTGGTGATATTTCCTTTCTACGGTCCACTTTTCGATGTATCCCAAGAGAGGAAGGCTGCATGCTGTCACGTCCGATAACACTCGTGCATACGATTCCCCCCCTTATGGTCTCGAATGTCGGTGTATTCCCGGTGTTGAGTATATGGAGATCCATCTCGTTTAGGAAAGCGCTGTATTCTTCTCCTCTTTTGTCCTCGGTGATGCTTCCCCACCAGGACTCCATGCGTTGGTGTCTCCAGCAAGTAAGATGTTTCCTGTAGATTCTGCGAGTTTCCATGGAAGTTCTTTATCCTTTTTATGTTATGGCTGTAGGTCTTGGTCGCCCTCCAAATAGATTGAGATCAATCATAGTTTCTGGCGGTTTTCCTTTAGTTAAAACTGCTACCTCCGTTTCAGTGATAATCTGGGGGTCGATACTTACCTCCAGTTGTCACTGAAGACTATAATTGCGGCTTTGACTGGCTTTTGAACGTTGAAGAGTGCACTGTATTACTCGTTGTGCCTGGATATTGCTTTAGAACGCCCGCGCTACCCACGTACGGCTCTTGCACTAAAGCAATATCGATCCTTCCTGTCCTTTGCTGCTTGCAGGAGTTCCGCCGTTGCTAATTTTGATCTTTGCAGATTGGCCTGAATGATGTTGATATTTCTTGAGATCTTGGTGTTTGTACATTTTGGGCGCCCTTAGCAATATGCTATTTTTGATCTGGCTATGGTGTCCCATTTGTGCCTTTTCGTAGCAGTCTACGCTAAAGGCGTTGTGTTCCATGTTTATGTCCTTTTTGTCACTTTCTTTACAGTTTATGCAGGCTGGTGGTCTGCCTGATTTCCTTTCTTTACAGTCCTCCCATGTGTGAGGGCCTCCGCAGTGGCTGCAGAGTTGATCTTTCTTTGGCACATTGTTTTAGTGTGGCCAAAACCCAGGCATTTTATGCACTGCATGAGTGGGGACTGGTCCGCAACAGGTCTTCGTTGCAGCCCTATGTAAAGATGTCCAGCGTCTAGGACAGCTTTGTGAGCCTCTGGGAGAGTTCTATTATTGGGTGACATTCAGGGGGTTGCGGGCTCTTTTTCTGTAACGTACGCGCAGCTTAGCCTCATTCCTGTGTTTTTTAGGATATCTTTGTTCTGCGCCAGGATGTGCTCTATGATCTCGGTGTCCGTGTGATATGCTAGGACGTCCCGGATTATAATGAGCGGGTTTGCTGGCCTGGCGACTTCTACTTTGAGACCTTGCTGTCCTTTGACTTTTTTCCTGCACCAGTCTGAGATCCTCTTTGGTGTGGCAGCTCAGCACGACTTTTTGGTTACGTGCTTTGCGTACCTTATCCACCTTTGCCCCTGTCTTCTTGGCTTCGATGGCCGCCACTATTCTTTTGATTAGAGTGTCGCCAGTGTTGGTTGGGTCGCTGACGACACTATCAATGTGTGGTTTGGCCTCGGTTGGGGTTTGACTGGTGCGGCTGCTATCTTAGCGTACGTTACCGTGGCAGGTTTTTTTCCAATTGTTGACTTCCTGCCTTCTGCTGCTTCAATTTCCTCCTGGATGGGCCTTGTTGGTATGGTTGGTTTCTCAAGTTTTTCCTTTATGGATTTTATATCACTAGTCACTGTTTCTAGCGTTCCCGCTAATGGGAGAAGGTTTTCTTTAAGCTCTTTGTCCCCAAGTGATTCCAGTGGCCAGTGATTGTGGTGTAGGTTTGTCATGAATGGTTTTGATCATAGTTTTAATTTCAATTAGTTCCTTAGGGGGTTCCAGGACAGGTGGGGGGTGATGGAGGCTTTTTTAAATGTTTAAGCGTTTTACCACTCGTGTCCTGGATTTGTTGCAGCTGTTCATGCATCTTGTTGTTCTCCCTTCGGAACTCGTCAATTTGGTTTGATAAGCTTTTCACTGTGTTTCTTTAGATCTCTGTGTTCTTGAAGGATAGCCTGGTTACTCCTCACTTTTTCTGTGTTATTTTAGGTTGGAGGAGAAGCTTTTCCAACCCTGTTGTCACTTGTTCCATACAGGCTTTTATGTCCTTAATTTGACGATGTGGCTCATTGTTTCGAACCCTAACCATTTCCGTACTTCCTTCGTCTCGGTTAGGGTGGCCGAGATGTTGTTTTCAGCCTTTTCTAACTTGCCACTTAGTTTTTCCATTAGAGCCGACATCGTTTTGTTGTGGGCCCCTTTCGATGTTCACGATTTCTCTAGCGTGTTTCACTCGTTCCGTCTCTAGATTGCATTTGTGTCTGGCTCTTGAGTCGGATAGAGCCAGAACTATTTCATAGAGGGATTGCAAGCTGTCTGTGGCTGTTTGCTTGTATTCCCTCTTCATGTTTTAGAGACGATTCGAGGGCCTCCTTTCCCGCTTGGAGCAGATCATTGGCTTGCTTTGTCGCAAGGTCCATCTCCACTCCTGTCCTTCTTGTGGATGTAACAAGAAGGCTGCTCCTGCGCCCTTGGGTGATGTCTGATTTGGGTGACATCGACAGTCTGGTGTCTTCGTCGATGTCTGCGCTTCGGGGAAGGCTGATGTTAGGCGAGGCCTCGGTTCGCCAGTCCGTAACTCTCTGCAGGGCCTCTTCGATATTCGTTTGTGAGGAGGTTTCTGTCGGGGGCGTAGCGGGCTGTGAAGACGGAGTCTCTTTTCGGCTTTCGCCCTTCGGGTTTCACCCGGTAGCTTCAGTGACTCCGTACCCTTATTGGATACCTGCCTCCTCATCACTACTTCTCTAAGTGACTTCGTCGCTTCCTTTCTTCCTCCAACTGATGTAGAAGTCTTATCATCGGCGATCGTTGCTTTAATGTTTGTTTTTTGTGACATTTTGCTTTCTTCTGTTGTGTCCGTTGAAACGAGTAAACTCCTCGCGCGGATGGTCGGGTGCTCTATTTTCTTCCGGTAGTCCTTTTAAGGATTCTGTCAGAGCCAGATCGTAGAGCTCTTTTTGCTGAGTCGATTAAACCCAAACTCGGTATATCTATCTCTTCCCGTTTACGAGATAGGCCCAGGGGGGGTGAGGTAATTTTCCGGGGGTGGGGGGAGGGGGGGTAAGTTTCGTGTGGAGTTGATTGGTGAGGTTTTTGAAAAAGGGGGGTTGGGGGGGAGTCTGGGGGAATTCGTGTGGGGACGATTGGTGAAGTTTTACAAAAAAGGGAGTTGGGGGGAGGTGGGGGGAGTTCGCGTTTGGGCTGTCTGCAATGTTTAGCACAAAGGGGGAGTGCGGGGGAGGTGGGGGGAGTTCGCGTATAGTCGGTCTGTCAGGTTTTTCAGAGAGGGGGGTAAGTGGTAGTGGGGGGGGACGATTTTGGGGTGTATAGGACTGGTTAATATTGTTAGCGTGGCGGGTGGAGGACTTTTCTGCCTTGTCTTAAGCTCCTTGTAGGGAGGGGAGGCGGGGGAGAAAGTGAATAAGGGGGGTTGGGCTTTGGGTTGGAGTAT
>JAEIOK010000107.1:5000-7500 GCA_019049475.1 Eueides isabella | reverse complement strand
AGGAGATATAATAATGGCGGGCTTGTACTGGGATTTAGGGGACTTATCGACTGTTGGGGGTTTTATTTGAAGCGATTTGTGCATAAGTTGGGCTAGTATTTGAATTGATTTCTGTTTTTAATTCCGTTTTAAGTTTATCGATCTCGTCCCTCACAGCAGGGAAATGATGTCCTCCTTCAGAACAGTGCTGTCAACAACAGCAGGTGTAGTAGCGGTGGTATATCTAGTGGTGGATCACGGTTAGCTGACTCAAGATGGGATTCTCTAAGAAGATATCAGCGGCTAAGCTGATTTCCTCTGCGGCTTCTATAATGAATCTTTTGTTGATTGATGTTACGCTTTTATTTTCATTAATTGCTTTAATTATTTGTCTGGCAAGAGTGTCGACACACATATGCAAAGAGGGGAAATCTGTTACTGTGTTGGCTTGAACCGGTAAAGGTTTCCGTTGAAATTTATCTGATTGTGCTTGGTTTAGTTTTTCTTTTAGCTTGGGACACTTCTACATTTTGAAATTCGTTTAAATCTGCTTCTAGTTCTCTATCTGAGGACATCTCTAAAATGAGGGGGAGAGTCAGGGATACAGACATTAACGCTACCCACAGTATCGTCAAACGACGTTGACGGTACCGCCTCTGCATCTCTCTCGCCCTCCTGTTGACGGGTCTTCGGGGGCGTTCTTATCATTATTATTTTAATATATACTTATAGAAGATAAATGTGTAACAGTTTGTATAAACTACGACCAACTTATGCTTACACAATAACTGACAACCTAATAGATACACAGACAATAGAACTAATAAAATTTACAAAAAAAATTTATTTAAACTGCAATTAAAGTGTATACTGTTTTCCTGTAATTTACTTTTCCTAAAAGCGGGACAAAGGGGAAGAAATGTTTGCGAATATAAAAATCAACAATAGTTAACAATTAGATACAACGCTAATAATTAAACAATAGGAATTTTAAAATTTATTTAAGAAAAGAATTTGAACTGTATAATTTTATGTACAAAAGGTATCATAAAACGTTTCTAAAAACGGAACAAAGAGAAGTAATGTGGGCTAATATAAAAATCCACAATAGCTAACAATTTAACTAACTGCACTAATAAAGCAATAGAAATTTTAAAATTTTAGAGACAAAGAAAATCGGAACAAAGAAAAGAATTGTATGCGAGTATAAAGATCAACAATAGTTAAAAATTTTACTAGCAGCACTAGTAATAAAACAATAGAAATTTTAAAATATATTTGAAAACAAACGAAAGCGGAACAAAGAGAAAGAATGTATGCGAAAGTAAAAATCCCCAATAGTTACAATTTAACTGACAATACTAACAATGAAGCAATAGAAATTTAACGTTTATTTAAGACAAATTTAAATTGTATACTTTTTGTGTACAAAAGGTATCATAAAGCGTTTCTGTAGATCGTGGGAAGGTGAGGATGGCGCAATAGCCTATTGTTATTACTACACGTTTAGGATGACGCAACAATCTTATGATGTTACTAAGCTGTGGGGATGGTTTTGATGTGGTTATTATTTTGTTATTATTGTTGTTAATATTGGATATTTCCTACAATAAAATAGTAAAAATAAGAGTTGGGTAGAGAGGGTTGTTTTTATTATAGAATATTACACTGTTCTTAATTTAATTCGTTTTCGTGAAAAACCGCTTTGAAATCCGCTTATTCTTCCTGAGATATTGAATTTAATTTAAATTTTGAATTTTCGGTACAATTTACGTAATTTGAAAGTCAACTTTTTATTTTGAACGAATTTTAGCAGAATTTTGTAAATAAAACTGTAAGGTACTAAAAAAAAACTACAAAAATATGGGCCAGATCTAAAGTGAAGAAAGGAAGATTCACCTAGTAACAAAATTTCTATAGAGCGTGGGAAGTTAAGAATGACGCAATGTTGTATGATATTGCTACAAGTTGAGAATGACGCAACAATCTTATGTTATTACTAAGCTGCAAGGGATAATTTTGATATAAAATATTATTTTGTTGTATTATGTGTTATAATTACCAAACCAATATCTAGATTTTTAACAATAATTAATAAAAAACGGGGGTTAGGGGTACGAGGGGGGCGGGGGTTTAAAGTAGGGATTGTTTTTATTATATATATTATACTGTACTTAATTTAATACGTTTACTTGAAAACCGCTTTAAGATACGTTTATTACTACTTGAGATATCGAATTTAATTAATTTTTGAATTTTGCACTATACGCAATGCTATGTAAGCTACTCTGAAATTATCTAAGTGTGGAAATGATATTTTTTAAGGTCTAAAAATTTTTATGATTGATCTCCACGTTTCAAGTGCTAGGGAGCAATTTTGGTAATTTCCAAAAAAGGGGGGGAGATGGGGGGTGTGGTTTTTTAGAAAAGTGTACAAGCTAAAATTTAAGTATTTATGTGAAAACAGGTTAAAATTGGATTATTACTGCTAAGAAAATGAATTTAAACGAGTTTTGAAATT
>JAEIOK010000106.1:0-20932 GCA_019049475.1 Eueides isabella | reverse complement strand
AAATTGAGTCATTGTGTTTTGAGTGGCGGAACCCAATACCGCGCTTTGTCTTATTAACAGAGCGAAGAAATGAAAATATTAAAAAATATATATGCAATCCATACCATTATATAAGTATTAATAACAGCAAATTACGACAGCAATATCTTCAGCTCTACATAAAGGAGCAAGTAGGTCGTATGAATTCAGCCTTCGTCGTGAACGTGAACTTGGACTTGAATTTTGGTAATTGGTACAACGGTACATACATACGATATTACGTTATCTCTATTATAATAATCAGAGCAACCTTTTCTTATAATATACGTCTCTAGTATTTATTTAAATTTCTTTTTTGCAAATCTATTATATTGGAAGAGATTAAATAATAAGGTTGTTATACGATTTTAATAATAAATCATAAGTTTGAATCCCCTTACATTGGTTTAAAAAATATTTTTCACTAACTTCACGTTATACGCTTTTACCCGCAGAGTTACGTAGGCAGAAGGCTAGTATCAAGATAGCTTGTTCTCATCTTTTCAAGATATTGTATATTGAGAGAATAATTTAAAAAAAAGGCCCTCCGAGTTTCTTACGCCAGTTCTTTAAAGGGTAAGGCATTGAACGGGTGGTAATTGTTAGACGAAAAAACAAAAGCATGTACCGACGTTCTTGTAACGGGTCCCACAAAAGTCGCCTTTACAGTCAGACGCTATACCGCTGCACCATAACGATATCTAATATTTTTAATATCACGATAAAAAATCACTAAGACCTCTTAACTAAGTTCAATACAAATTAACAAAACAGAACAGAGGATTACAGCAGAACTAAAACACATTTGAAACACCACAATAAAATACAATTAACAAGCACACTTAGTGTTTCGAGATTAAACGTAACGTTTTAAGTGTGAACTATCCCGTTGGAACGAAATCCTATGAAACAAACCTTAATCTCTCCTTCAAGCCGAATGCAATACAAAAAACCTGTTTAAAAGCCTCAATGCTGTTTCCGGCAAATGGTTGTCAAATTAATATGAGCTTTAACACTATTACGTTAAACTTCAAAATTGTATATCTACTACCGTAAATAGAAAATTGAAGCTTACCTAAATTGAGTCTTATTTTATTAAAGCTAAAATATATTTTTCTTTGTATTCTGATGTAACTAACGCACGGGTGGTAAGGTGTAAATGTAATACGTTTCTGATGGTTTTTTAATTTAGTCTCGTGTGAAACTCCTGCGCACTAATAGACACATTATGGCCGATTGTAGAATTCTAACGATTTTTTTAGCTACACGCTCTGATAAGTATGTGATAATCGTGTATTATGATATGTTAAGTAAATTTGTTTAAATTTTGTACATAGATGTTCAAGTTTGGTGTACATAAACTATTCAAGGATATAGGTTCGATTTCGTTATTTGATGAAAGTATTTTTATATTTTGATATATTATCATGTTAATGGTAAATTTGTATAGTGTGCTGATTTCTCCTAAGATTATTAATTTAGCATATATACCTTTAGTTTCTTTGTTGGGTTACATGAAAGCGTCAGTACCTGAAAAAGATAATACAAATTAATTACATTCTTTAATGCGTACTGCGAGGACGTCCTGCAGATTTAATAAACATAATTATACAATTAAACTACAATTTTATATTCACCTCGTGGAAAAATAACTTTTCTTTGTTAAATCATACTTAAGCGAAATCCATCAAACTTAACGCCTTTAAGATTTCAAAATGTAGCTGTTAAGTGTAGATATAAAGTAATTTTGCCAAGATCGAAAGGCAATGAATTTACAAGGGAAGCCCTAGGTCAGGTATCTGCACTTGAGTGGATCGCAAACAACTGTGTTTACTTGCGAGATTGGGGATTACGTCTGTTCGACGGTGCCTGCTTGGAAATCGAATTCGTTTTAAGACTAGGCTCTGATTTTATCGCCTGGACTAAAAATAGCAGACAAATGAGAACAAACGTTTCAAATATTAAATTTAGAAAATTTTTACTCAAATTTCGCCGTGCTTCATGTATTTTTAGTATTTGCGCTTCGTATTTTTAGAGACCTGTCGTGGCGCAACGGCACAAGCGTGTGACTGTAACCGACACAGGTTGTGGGTTCGACCTCCACACGAGGAAATGAAACATTTAATACTTTCTATTTAATTATTTAATGTTTTCCTTTCCTAGCTCTGGTACAAGGCAAATTAGGCGTTGGATTCCGCCACTCAACACGCATTGCCTTAAATACGGCGAAAAGTGGGAAACGGTAACGGAAGTGAAACGGAGTGTCTTGACACTAGGTTCCCAAGTTCCCTCTGCATACCCTGCAATGTGCGGGATACAGTGTGAAGCTGAGAGTATTTTTGGAGTTCCTAACGCTTTGTGAGTTTTTCATTTATTTAAGAACATTGCACATTGACGGGTTCTAATTCAATTAAAATATACATGTACACTACAAGTAATTTAGTAAGATTTGATCCCAAAATCATGGTATTCAGAAACGTTTATTTAATCTTGTTTATTTAACCTAGCCTAACCAACAAAATCCTGAACGGATTAAATAATAAAAAATATAGATATAAATACTATAACTATACAGAACCTAGGTCATTCAAAGATATTTAAACAAAAGCCAAAAATCAAATTTGTCTTTCACAAATAGAAATGAAAAAGAAACGAAAAATCACAGAACAATTCGATTATTCAGAAAACACCGTTGAAAACAATAATTGACTGAGAGATGAGTCTTTTAGGCTGACATTTAAATGGGGAAAAACGTCAATTAGACCCGCGTCAAAACGAAAGTAAATATTAAATAAAGAGATCAGAACTCAGTTGCCATTAGATCAGAATACACTAGTTTAGTAAAAGCCGCCTGATCGACCCCGACACTTTTCAACGCTAATATTTGAGAAGAATTTTAAGGTTTTATCGACGCCATTACCTACGAAACTACGCGCCGTGAAGTTGCAATCGATTTTTTAAGCTCACGCTGGTTGTGTACCTGAATATCTTATTTACTATTTCTTAATAGTAATATATAAAAATCAGAAATATTTTTATTTATTGATCTACAAACGTATGGAAGTCCTTTGGTAAAAAAGTAGTGCACAGAACCTTATATACATAAGTGTAACAAACAATTAAAAGTTATCAATATCAGGATCATGAAAGATTTAAATCTTAACAAAGAAAAACTCTTAAATGCGAGTTGAAGACAAACAAATATTTAGAAAAAAAATCTAGAAAAAGAAATTAAATGTAATCATCATAAAAAAAATCTTGGAAGATTATTTATTTATACAATAATTATCAGATATGTATTTTGTAGTTTATTATAATTAACTCAACTATCGTTCTATCGTTTTTTTTTAATTGTATCCCGCAAATGGCAGGTCAGTCAGAGGAATCTTGGCAACCTAGTGTTACTCTGTTACTCTGTTCTATTTCCCATATTCCGACGAATTTCAAGCATTATGTGTTGAGTGACGGAACTCAACGACGCACTTTGCTTTGTTACTAGAGCGAAGAAATTATAATATTAAATATCTCATTCTCTCGGGTGTGGATCAAACCAACAGCAGTACATGCTGCTTACATTTACACGCCACGAACGATGGGTGTTTACGTAAACGTAATGCAGATTCATTACAAAATAGAAAGTAATAAGAAAAGAAAAAAAAAAAATAAAGTTTCATTTGGCCTTACTTAAGTACCTACATATATTTGAGAATGTATGTGTTTCATGTTATAATTTGATATTAGATATTATCATGGTTGAGAATCCTAACTTTTCTGTTCTCAGCGAAATAAGATCTAACATCATCAATAAAATATATTTACAATCGACATAGAAAAATACAAAATATAACAAACAGTACCTACAAATATTACAATTATCTGGTAAACGTCTAGCAAAGTAAACAAAATGAAAGGCAATACGGTATTGATCCTATATAGGTTAAATGTAGGAAAGTCTCGTGTTTTATTGTTCAGAAAGAATCGAATACGTCAACAATGCGCGTCATTGTGAAGGGACAAAGCAATTTGCTGAAGTGGTCACGCCTCCCCTTCACCCTGTGAGATAAGGCACATCTTTATCTGGGAGCATGTTTTTTTTTTACACATAATATCATTCTTTGTATGTTCTGTTACGCGTACGTAGAAAGAATGCCAACTAAAGTACAAAGATTAGTTGTAGATATTTAACTAAACGTATAGTACGGCAACAAGGCAAAACGCGGCTTTGGAGTTCCGCCACTCAATACGCAATGCCCCAAATTGGACAGAAGGTGGGGAACGGAACGGAGTATCTGACCATAAGGTTCCCAAGTTCCCTCTGCCTACCCTGCCATGTGCGGGATACTACGTAAAGTTGAGTACAGTACGGGACTTTACTACAAAGTACAATAATTTAGCACAAAAGATTCAGTCTTCAAGTTCCTCATTAACCGTTTTGTTCTGTAGAACAAGTAAATAATTAAAAATATAATAGCGCCTTAAGCTCATTCAAGTCAAACACGCAAGCAATAAAATTATATAGAATTTATATTTAAAATCATTCACAATAAAAACTTATTTTGATCAAACAAAACAAATCAACAATACGGAATCTCACGACAGCTATTAACTGTTCTAATACAAATAGCATTTAAAATAGAGTTAGTCATCAGTCACCAACTGTATCACCGAATTTTACGTTCAAACAACTTCCTCACGAACGTCTTTGGGGTATTCAGTGCGGCTATTATTAGCTCCTTTGAAAACAAAAACGTATATTACGTAGTTGCCTGTAGTAGGTACCTACAGAAGTTTCAAGTTCGATATTTAATAATATGTCGAAATAATGTAAAACCTGCATATCATTAATTTGTATTATGTGTGTTTGTATATTCAACATAAATTTCATAGTTCTGTACTTCAACTTTTTAAATAACTCCAGTGCGTGTATAAGAAAAAATGGCTAGTCTATGGATATAGTGTTACTCCTACAACCTATATATATGTGTACCTATATATATAGGCTGTCAACATCGCACCGTTCTTAGGCACGCAGAAAGGGAACGTAAGCAATTCGAAAGAGTCGATGAAAGCACTCCTATACTACAGGGCTGTCAGCCTTAATGGAGCATTGGCTTGGTTCTTTAAAAATATGTCACATTATGTCTATACCATATTTATTAAAGTATTTAAAATACTATATAACATTGAATTTTAGAGAAAGAAATTGTCGTTCACTTTTTTGTTTATAATTATTTAATTAGAAAAGTGATTTAAAAAAAACACCAGTCGCTTTTTGTTACATAAGTTGCAAAAGATCATGTCATATCACTATTAAACATTTATATTACTTACCCTTATAGAAATTAATACGCTTATTGTTTAATATATCTAACATTTTATTAATTTTGAATCGGTACTTATATAAAATTTTGAATCAAAAAATCTATAAATCGTTAGAGGATTACATTTCTATGTGCCCAGAGATTTTTCACTTAAAATTGCGTGAATGTTTGCGCTTGTCGTGGATTATGTAGGAAAATGTTGTATGCGTTGATTGTATTTTAATCTTGTTTACACTTTGTTTTCAGTTAGCGTGCTTTATAATACGATATTACAGCTGTATAGTACCTACGGAAGAAGTCTTTCTAGATGTATAGTATCTTAATATTGGGTTCTCGAATTCCCTCTGCAAACCCTGGATAGGACAGCGTGAAGTAAAAAAAATAAAAAATAATAAATAATAACAAAAGTAAACATAAGCCTTTTTTTATAAGATTTAGTCTACATTTCATGTTATTATAACACATGGGTCCAAAATTAAGAATTGTATTAAAACACGTATTTATAAAAGATGATCCTTCACATACTTTTATATTTTGTTTGGCCGTGATAACTTATAGTCACATTGGATTATTAGAAGGGACACTTAGAAGAATAAAGAACTCCTGCCCTTGCACATAGTTTTATTAGAAACCTTAACCTAAATGACCTTTAGATACCTACATATAATAAAATGTTTTAAGCTTTATAGTGACTAACAGTTTTTATCGATCATGACACAGGTCCCAAATATGCAACTTTACGAATTTTAATATTTTGGAAACACTTGGGCTTGTAGTCAGCTGTGTGTGTTGTCATTAGATATCTCAGTGGAAGAAATTTTAATAATTCGTCTATATTCCCATTTCAAAAGGCATCCCTATACGTCCCCGGACATCTTTCATCTTTAAGCTCATCACGTTAATAACCATTAACGTGGTGAGATATATCAATCCTATAATTTAGATAAAAGATAATATATTTTATATTATTTACACTTTTGTAAAGCTATAGCTTTACAAAAGTGTAAATAATATATATTATTTACACTTTTGTAAAGCTATTAGTTCTTACTTTGCTTGAAGGAAACAGCAGCCTTATCACAAAGACTTAGCGCACTTATGTACATACTCACTGCGGTTGAAACATTGTCTCTTTCACGCTTCTTCATTTTACTAAATGCTGATAATTCTATTGCTATTGCTATGTGCTTCATTCTATTGCTATATGCTTCATTATAATATATTTTTTATATATCTTTCTTTTTCTTTATTTCTTTCTTTTTCTTTATAACGTATTTTCAATATATAACTTATTTAAATTTTCTTTTTTTTAGGAAGTCATAAAATATTAATAAAGAAGGCTTGTCGTGGCGCAAGGGCACGCAATCGAGTGAAAAATTTAATATTTTCAAATTATAAAACATATATTTATTTTTTTACAGAGGTGAACGGAACCAATTGACTCAATACTAGGTTCCCAAGTTCCCTCTGCCTACCCTGCATGTGGAGGACATGTGGAGGATACAGAATGAAGACAAAAAAAAAAAGTAAAACAAGTAAACTAAAAACGATTATACATATAATCGTTTCAGTTTAAAATTATAATATAGTATTTAAAAATATGTAAAAATTATTATTTTGTATAAGAAATATTAAAGCATGATATAGTCTAAAAATCTAACAAGCAAAACTGCAAAGCTTCGTGTAATAGAAATTTTACTGCAAAATACATTGTTTCTTAAGTATAAGAGTTCGCTGCGGCTGTGAAATTCCCTTCTGAGGGCATCCAC
The DNA here is from genome assembly GCA_019049475.1 of Eueides isabella. Taxonomy (NCBI): domain Eukaryota; kingdom Metazoa; phylum Arthropoda; class Insecta; order Lepidoptera; family Nymphalidae; genus Eueides; species Eueides isabella. The sequence goes on along the minus strand of JAEIOK010000106.1, from coordinate 13,824 downwards.
CCCACTCATTAGGCGATAATTCCATTGAAACTGACAAGTGTTGCCAAGCCGTAATGAGTACAAGACGTATTTATTAAAAAATCATTTGAGTCTTACATAGATTTCTGGATTATTAATAATTTTAAGACTATATTTAGTATTTAGGGAATTTTATTTATGAATAACGATATGTTTTGAATACTATTGAATATGTCGTTATTCATACACGACAGTTAATAATGAAATAAAGCAATTACTGTATTTTATTTTTGTTAACATTTCATTAGGATTATATAAACATATGTATGATCTGAGGCCTGTCAGGGCGCAGCAGCACAATCGTATGACTGTAACCGACAGGTTCGGGGTTCGATCCCCAGTCAAGGAAATGAAATATTTAATGTTTTCAATTTAAATATTTAATGTTTCTTCGCTTTGGTAATAAGGCAAAGCGCGGCGTTGAGTTCCGCCATTCAACACGCAACGCAACGGAAGTGGAGCGGAATATCTCAACCCTATGTTCCCGGGTTCCCTCTGTCTACCCTGCCTCGTGCGGGATACAGCGTGAAACTAAAAAAAACTATGATCTATACGAGAAATGAAATTGATTTGCGTAAATTCGTTTGAATAAACCATAAAGTTTAAAAATCTTGGAAGTTAAGAAAAATTAAAGTAAGTGCTCCTCTATTCTCTCCTCCTACGTGTCCAATTTCAGATTACCACGCTCCGTAGTTTCGGTAGCGCGTTGTCTGTTAGTTGGTAGTGAAGAGTTTTGATACTAGACAGAAGATAATTTAGAGCAGCCGATGTAAGTGCATTATTATTATTACGTCTGTTATATATTTATCAGATATTCTATTGTATGCCATTTATTGGACTTATTTTTTTTCCTACTTGCTTTATCGCCCACATGACAGGGTGGGCAAAGGCAACTTGGAAACCTAGTGTGACCTTGTGTTCCTATTAAGACACTTCTGTTTCCCACTATTCGCAAGAGAGAATGAGGCTTTGCATGTGGATTGGCGGAACTCAATATCGCGCTTAGTCTCTTACCAAAGCGAGAAAGTTCAATATTAAATATTACCTACATTCTGAGAGCCGATATCGAACCCACAACCTGTCGCGTGTACAGTCTCAAGTCGCGCTTGCGCTTCTGCATCAAAACGTCAAAATGCCTCTCCACTTTTGTTGTAAGATATTTATTTTTGCATTTTGAAAAGCTTGCAGACAACAGCCTCATCAGTCTTATCAATAGATAATGATGAAGATGTAGTACAGATTTCTGCAAAGTGTTCGAAACGTCGGATTTCCAAATATTTATTTCATTTAAAATATTTAATAATCCAGAAACTTAAGGATCTTATTAACTAATGCTTTATCTGCAAGTTAAGTACACTACTCATATTAAATAAAATCAAACTATTACATACTAAATCTGTACCTTTTTTCTATAGGTATATGACTAGATACATTGTTAAACATATACCTATAGAAAATATACCTATAGAAGATGTACAGATTACTAACATTCATATAATCTATCCAGAAAAGTCCATCTATAAATTCCTTTAAATCCCGTTTAAAAAAACACCTACTTGCACGTTTAGACAATGAGCAAAATTAAATCAATGGTTGAGTAATACTATGTTATTATCTTATATTGTATACAATATTTTCTTTACTAATTTTATATATTTATACTATGAAATGGATTATGAAATGGAATATATGTATGTATGTATGTTTGAATATATGTATATTTTTATTGTATGTATGTATGTTTATATTATTGTATGTATGTATGTAAATAAATGTATCTATGTATATGTATAATATACCTTTTTCTTTTTATTTTCTATTTGATTTAATTATTTTTTTTTCCTTATTTTCTGCACTTAGCCTTTCCCGCTACTTTGCACATATCCACTTCCACGGATTGACTGGAAGAGATCTCTTTTAGAGATAAGTCCACCATTTGTAAACATTTTTTTTTCTCTTACTGTATTTTCTGTTTGTATTAAGTGCAATAAAGAATATTTATAATTCCGAGTAATATTTTTACCCATACCCACAATAAACAGTTAAACATTAATATAATATATTTTATATCTTATTGTTAATTATAATTACTACTACTTAAAATGATTAAAATGTTGAGTTAAGTTAGGTTTCTTTGCTTAAATGTTAAGAAGACAAGCTACATTACTAGTTATTGATATAAATAAAAAATATTTGTATATAATTCATAGATTTTTTAGATCAAGTACCTAATACCGACATACGACACGGGCAAATATGCAAATATGTGTTTACTTTTAACAATTGCTACACGCTCGAGTTAGCAGTATTAATGACTAAGTTGCATTCCATGATAAAATGTAACATTATCTGTTATAGGTACTCTGATGCTGATACATAAAGCTGTGGACAGTTTTATTTAAATATATAATGTTTGTTTTAATATATTTTAAACTTATATTAGTCATAAAATATTTTTAACCCCCGGCGATAAAGAGGAGTGTTATAAGTTGAACCATTCTATCTTCTACGTGTCTGTCTGTGTAACTCTAGCTACTGAATGCATCTCATGCGTTTTTTTAATCTATAATAGTTGTTTTCCACGGTGCTTCTTAGCTATGTTTAACGGAAATCGGATTGGCAGTTACAAGCACTTGGCACAGGTGAATTTCGTCATTCAACACGCAATGCCGGCAGAACTCGGCGGAAAGTGGGGTATGGAAATGTCTTAATGGGAACAGTGTGCTTAATACTAGGTTCCCAAATTGCCTCTGGCTTCCCGGCTGTGGTGGGATACATCGAGAAATTATACTTTAAAAAATATATTTATTAATGCTAACACATTATAATTTAAAAATTAACTTTCGTTTCAAAAATTAAATGTGGCTGAGATTTAAATAATTAAGCTTATACGAGCTTTTCATTTCATATGAAAAATTAGATTTCATGCGAAAGTGAAGCCAAGGTTGCTTGGAAATAATTCATGGTAATTTATACAAACAATATTTAATTATTTTGACTTTACAGACATTTACTTTTTTTCGGTTTGGCAACTTCTGAAATGTAATAAGTAATTTTTAGTTTTATTTACGTGGAAAAATATGATATAAAAACGCTTAAATAAAGTTTACTATTATATAGTTTCCATTAAATCACTGTACGACACTTATATTTCAAAGATATTAACATACACATAGCAGTAAATCATAACCATTTTAATGGACATGTGTCATCTATACAAAAAAACAAATAATAATAACCCGAGTTTTTCCATTTGTAAAATATATTAAAGATGTCACTTTACAGTTTTATCTAATATTAATTATTAGAACACAACCATTCGGATTTGAACCTTGGCCGCCCGCCAGAGCTTTGATAGATTGTCATGCCGTGCTTTTGACACGGTAGTAAACAGAAATAAATAAACCGAAGTTACCAAGCATATTTCGGATATACGATTTTATTTCGGAGTTTTATTGCTTTCACGTAACATTAGGTTTGCCTGTTATTGGCGACAAATTAGGTTAGTTTCGCTGAGCCATTCTCAACGTTGTTAGGTGTATTTATTATATTTATTTTACGCTTATTATATAATAGCAGTCCAGGGAAAGTTTTAGTGCTAATTACTATTTCAAGCAATATTGTCGGTCTAGGATTTGTTTGTGACAATTCATAGAAGAATATTGTGATTTATGGTTTCCAGGTGTGTCACGTGAGGATGATTAAGTTAAAAGCCCTGTCTTCTAATTTAACCTTTAAAAAAATTTAACTGTCATTTTTGTTCTTCACATTCTAAGACGCATAGATAATACTGTTAAATATTTTAAATATTCTAGAAATTCGTATACTTTAGCAAACACAAAATTAACACAAAAGCTTGATAAGCATTTTACAACGAAAGTAACATGAAAAATATATTAAAATCTTACTAAAAACATTTTTAACTTTAAAACCCATTTTGTAGGTCATTCAAAAATTCCACAATTCATTTCATTGTAGCTGTATCAGAGCTCTATTACAATTTACATTCAACTTCTACAACGCAGAATAAGCCGCGAGCGCCAGTTACAAACATAATACCAGAAGTACTATCATTTCGCACAACTATTTCGGTACCCACAAAATTTTCATTGAAACTTTGCCTGTAGCTATCCTATTTTTTGCGGCAACCTACGTACGTATACAGCTTAATATTCCTAAGTACGGAGCATAATTCTACTCGCCCTTTAGGGAAATAAGTTCTTTACAGTGGCCTTGCTCGTTTCGGAGGTAGGCTTTTACAAAACGACAGTAACGAAGCCACACGGTCGACGGTCTATTTTGTTTGTAAGAGGAGTCTAAAAATTAACAAATTCAATTTGGCTTATTTTTAGTTTAATTAAATAAGTATCGATTTGTCATAGGACCATTTATGACAGCTTGTGTTATGTGTACTATACTGTACTTATCTTTATGTTGAAATCACATTTGCACTTACTCTAGATATATTTTATATAAAATTTTACCTGCGGTCCGCTTTTACTCAAGGCTTTTGAGGTTATAAGTTTGCGCTATATATCGCTGCACTTTACTTGTTTTAACATGAGAGAAATATATGTATATATAAAAAAACATAATTTGTGTATGTTCTGTATATATACGAATAATTATATTAACTATTGTTTTCATTTCGGTAGGTCCATTAATTAACATGCATACATTTATACAATACTCCGTTTTGCTGCTGAATTGCGGGCTGGCCTCAAAAATGAAAAGACCTTAATTATAAATTATTCCCACGAGGTTATTTTGATACACTTTCTTTGCAGAGGTCGCATGTACGATTAAATACAATTTCGGCCCCCGAGAGCCCTCTAGCACATCCGGGAAGCCTAGTGACTTCCGGCACCCGACTTCCGTTAGGATACCGCGTTATTTCATACTTTTTTCAAGTGGTCCTTTTCAGAGTCTTTTTATCCAAAAAGTTGGGGAAACGTTGTGAAAAAGTAATGTTCTACAGAGTGAATGGAATTTTATTTGAAAATAGGATTTTTCTGACAATGTCTGTATTCGTGTCAAAAATAAGAATAAGAAATAGAGTTTGTTCTTTGCAGATTCTTCGTCTTTTATCTTGGTAATTGTGTATTATTAATACTTTTGATGTTACTTGTAATATATAGTTAAAGGATATGATAACTTTTGACGTATTGCTTATATTTCAAAAGTTATCTAAAAAATACTTAAAAGTATCATCAAGTATTAATCTATACAAAACCAATATCACAACAAACTACGACCAGTCTCTACTTGAATAATAACAACACTAGAAATTAACAAAAAAGAAGTGTATTAATTAGGGCAAAGCAAACTTTCATAATTCCCTAAAAAGATGAACTGATGATGGATTAACGAACCAAAAATTTCTGTTTGAAAACGTTAACACCCGAACTGTTTTGTTCGGCTGCTTCTCATCTGTTCGGAGCAAACAAAGACCCGACGTCTATTTTCCGATTAACCAAGCTAACCGTTCAAACGTTAATCTAACTGTAATCTTTAACACAAAGAGATAGGTACCACAATAACACAATACACAGTATTTCAACTGAATTTTACAATGGTTATGCTATTTGACCTGTTTGCAAGTTTTACAAATTTCAACTCTATGCCAGTGAAAAAAATGGAACTCAATGTAATATAAACAGAGTGCCACATGGTTGTCTAGTTAACATAATATATGAAGAAGATTGTTTAAAAAACATCCCGTCGACAGACATTAAGTGCGTATCGGTATGGACGTGTCGACTTATGTTTATTCGTGATTTATTTTAAGCACCCCACGCTTCAATAACTGATACATGAATGATTGCTTAGTTTTACTTGTATTTACCTTACTAACTTAGAAATAACACATGTTTTTTTAAAGATGAACAACTTTAATTGCATTTTTTATTCTTATCTATTATTCGTAACAATAGAGATTTCATTGGAAAAGCCTTTAGACAGGCATATAAATCTTTAATTATCAAGATTGCGTGTACCTCCTAACCTACGAATAACAAGATACAGATAAAATAGTTATGCAAATGTAGTCTAGTCCGTGCGAAACATTTGGTGCAGCGAAATTTCAACGTGAAGTTTAAGGTTTCGTGCCAGCAATCGACGAGCAAGGACGTCTATTACATAAGTTTAATTTATTTTCAGTTATACACTGTATCCTGCACTTTGCAGGGTAGGCAGACGAAACTTAGGAACATAGTGTTAAGACACTCCCTTACGTTTTCCACTTTCCTTGGAATTTGAGGTATTGCGAGTTTTAACACGCAATGCAAATTCAGCGTCACGTTCAATTTAATAAATTAAATTGACTACACAAAAAAAAACTTTTCTTTTTTTTTTTTTCAGCTTTTTTTTTTTTTTTTTTTTTTTTTTTTATGGAATAGGCAAGGCAAACGAGCGTACGGGTCACCTGATGGTGAGTGATTACCGTCGCCCACGGCCCCGTGTAACACCAGGGGAGCTACAGGTGCGTTGCCGGCCTTTGAGGTGTACGTAGACGCGCTTTTTGAAGGTACCCATGTCGTATCGACCTGGAAATACTGCCGCGGGTAGGCCGTTCCAGAGATGTATGGTGCGTGGAAGGAAATTCCTACGAAACCGCACAGTAGTAGATTGCCACGTATCCAGATGTTGTGGATGGTATAGTAACTTGTGGCGGACTGTGCGGTTAGAAAATTCGGCGGCAGGTACCAAGTCAAACAGTTCTCCAGAACACTCCCCGTGATAAATGCGGTAGAGAACGCACAGTGAAGATACGTCTCTACGCAAAGCCAAAGTGTCAAGCCCCTTACAGATCATTGGGTCCCCAACGATTCGAACGGCTCTACGTTGTACGCGATCAAATGGTTCAAGCTGATACTGGGGTGCACCAGCCCAGAGGTGAGAACAGTATTCCATATGAGGCCGAACCTGGGCCTTATACAGGGCCAGACGGTGTTTTGGTGTGAAATACTGTCTCGCTCTGCTGATGACCCCCAGTTTCTTCGAGGCCAACTTGGCCTTGCTTTCCAGATGATCGCGATACTGGCAGTCGTTCGAAAAGCTGAGGCCCAATATACTGATACAGGGCGCGGCTTTAAGGGGAGTGTTCTCGAAAACTGGTGATACGACAAATGGGGTTTTTTTAGTGGTTAACGCGCAGACTTGTGTCTTCCGGGGGTTGAATTGAACTAGGTTCTTTTCACCCCATACGGAGACATTGTTGAGGGATGCCTCAACGGAAGACACAAGTTGATTTCGGCACTGGTCGACGTTTTCCCGAGAAAGACTAGCACAGCCGGAGTATACAGCGTCCACAATACTATCATCCGCATAACAATGTATGTTAGAGTCCTCCAACATATCATTGATATGCAGAAGAAATAGCGTAGGGGACAGCACGCAGCCTTGGGGGACGCCAGCGTTCACGGGCATGAATTCAGAGCAAAAACCGTCGACAGCGACCTTGATGCTGCGCCCAGTGAGAAAGCTAGCGATCCACTTGCATAAATTCTCGGGAAGCCCGTAAGATGGAAGTTTCGCAAGGAGCGCCCCATGCCACACACGATCGAAGGCCTTCGCCATGTCCAGACTAATTGCCAGGCCCTCTCCCTTACTATCAATAGCTGCAGCCCAGCGGTGGGTTAGGTAAACCAGAAGATCACCGGTTGAGCGACCCTGACGAAAGCCATATTGGCGGTCGTTAATCAATCGATGATCCTCTAGATAAACCAAGAGCTGGCTATTGATTAAGCTCTCCATAACTTTGGAGAGCAGGGAGGTGATAGCAATAGGCCTGTAGTTAGTTGGATCGGAGCCATCGCCTTTTTTCGGGATCGGGTGGATAAGAGCGCTCTTCCACGAATCTGGGACTACGCCGACTGAGTAAGAGTGCCGAAAGAGACGCGTTAGCACCGGAGTCAGCTCAGGAGCACATGAACGGAGCACAAGAGGAGAGATGCCATCTGGCCCACTCGACTTGTGAATGTCCAAGGAAGAGAGAGCTCGCCTAACAGCTTTCTGACTGATTTTAACGTCAGGCATTGAGCTCTGACACCGCGGGATGGTTGGCGGCGTTGCTCCTTGGTCATCCATAGTCGAGTTTGAGGCAAAGAGAGCGCCCAGAAGATCGGCTTTCTCTTTCGCCGTATGGACCAAGATGTCATTCTCCGTGCGCAGCGGCGGGAGCGAAGGCTGGTTAAAGTTGTTTAGTGCAGCCTTTGAGAGGGCCCAAACCTGGCGAGTTCCCGACGGGTAACTCTCAAGCTTCTCGCCGATTTTAGCGATGTGCTCGGACCTTGCTCTGGCAATTTGCCACTTAAAGTACCTAGAGGCACGGTTGTACTTTCTTTTTAAGGTTTTCACCTTTGGATCCTTAGTGACAAGTGCCTTGGCCCAGGTTCGATATGCCTCGCGCTTGCCAGAAGCAGCAAGTTTGCAAGACGTATCAAACCAAGGCTGTGACTTACCACCGATTGGCACTACAGAGCTTGGAATGTAAAGTTCCATACCCTGCAGAACCACGTCGGCAACAGCAGCGGCACAAGCACTAGGATCATCAGAAGAGAAGCAAATCGGCCCCCAGGGATAAGATGAGAAAAATGTGCGCATCTCATCCCAATCTGCTGACTTGTAGTGCCAGACACGACGAGTCGCTGATGTTCTGCGACTGACGCGGTTAATAGGCACAGCACTCCGTACCAGGCAGTGGTCAGAAGACCCTAGGGGGGCATCGACAACAACCTGGTATTGTTCTGGATGTGAAGTCAGCAGAAGGTCCAGTAAGGAGGCGTTGTGGTTGTCCACGTCCGGGATTCGCGTAGGCGACTCAACCAATTGGGACAATCCATTCGCCATAGCAAGGTCGAATACAGCTCTCCCCGCGTGGTCGGTGGTGCGTGAACCGAGCCAACTGGCATTATGTGCATTAAAATCGCCCAGTATCACGACCTCTGCGGTGGGGATCTGTGAGAGCGCATCGTCAATAGCCGATTGCATATGCTCCATGAGCCGATCCGTTTCTGCATTACCACTATGGGACCTGTACAGGCATGCGTAGATTCGGACACGATCGTCCATGTCCACACGGAGCCAGATGGTGGACAGGTCCCGACCTTCAAAATTGACAAGACGACGGAAACTCATGTCCTCCCTTACAAACACAGCAACCCCGGCATGAGGTATAAAATTATGCTCTATTTTGTAGCCGGGGTATTGAAGGTAGGCAGTGTCGCTCGGTCGGGCAATCTGGGTTTCCGTCAGAAATAACAAGGCCGGCTGTGCCGTCTCAAGATGGTGGTGGACGGCATTCAGATTTGAATGTAGGCCCCTGATGTTGGTAAAGTCAATGCTGAGAGTATCAGGGGCTGCCGTGGAACGTACGCCTCGTTTGCCTTGTAAAATGCGCGGTACTGTGCCCTCCCCAGAATTCGAAGGGCGGCCTGAGTTTGATGACTCAGGGAGGGATTCTCCAGCATCTAAGATGCAGGTACCCTCCTGGGGTAGTTTCTTTTTTAGTGCCGCTTTCATATTCTAGGGAGGGGTTGGGGGTGGGCACCGGGGCCCGGCATTACCCAATGCGAAACGCAGCGACCGAAGCCACTACTTAACGCCGGTATTAAATGCCAGGGGTGGTAACGATCCGGTCGAGTCTGCCCATGCGTGTTGTCATTGCTGGCAACGTGACTCTACCACACGCACTTTAGTCGCCTCTTACGACACCATCAGTACCAGGGTGATCCTATTCTAAGCCGGGATCACACGGCTGTATCCCGCACTAGGCAGGGTAGGCCACTTTCCGCCGAATTTGAGGCATTGCGTGTTGAGTGGCGGAACTCAACGCCGCGCTTTGCCTTATTACCGGAGCGAAGAAATGAAACATTAAATATTTAAATTGAAAATATTAAATATTTCATTTCCTTGACTGGGGATCGAACCCAGAACCTGTCGGTTACAGTCACACTCTTGTGCCGCTGCGCCACGACAGGCCTCCAAAAAAATAACTTTATATAAATAATTAACATGTTAAAGATTTTTCAGAAAACGCTTTTTTTGATACACTTGAGGAGAGGAGGAGAGCTCACCTGACAATCTAAATAAACAAAAACAAAATTTCAATTTGAAAGACTTAAGTAACCCTCGCCGTCCGGATCGGAACGGGTCTCAGCGTAAATCCCTCTTTGATCGACTTCTCAAGTACCTTCGAGTGATTCCCTTTAGTTTCGTAGGTTTAGGCATTCAGGACGCATGTTCTTCGTCCTTTCCTTAACACCTACTAGTTTTTCTTGAACATGTTAGACAGGACTGGAAGTTTACATAAACGAAATTGGTTGGGTCCCAAATTGATCGGGCGATTTACGTTAGAGCATATAAATCTTCTGCTTATTTGAAATACGATATTTGGAAAATTTTATAAAATGATACAGCTAAATGATGATAGCTTGATATCAAATGTCATTTGTATTGAATTATATGTAGCTTTATGATTTCGATTCTGATTAAATTCTAACAATAAGAAAATTCCTTTTATAAACTCAATGGAACACGAGTTGAAAGAAGATGCCGTCGTAGCGCAATTGGGAAGCGAAGCAATGATTGTGAGTGCGTTCTTCTGTCGGAGGTAACATTTCTCACAAATATTTAAAATAGTTTTCTATCTTGCAATCTGGTTAGACAAAACTGCTGCTTAGGTTCTTCTACCTAACATTCAATATGTTTTACGCTACCACATCATTTCAGTGACAAACAATATTTAAAGATATATAAAGATATAATAACAACTAAATATATTTCCGACAATAATAAAAATTCGGCCAAGATAAGTTTCAAGAAAGAAAATTAAGAATTAAAGCTAATGCTTGCACATATCGATAACTGGCCGATGAGATGAAACGACTAATAAAAACGGTGCTGGCGGTGCGATATAAAATCGCTCGTATCGGTATCGGGGAATAAAGGAGCCTCGTAAAAGTTGCGGTGTTACATAAAAAATAATTAATGCTGCGGAATGCTGAGAATACTAAATGCATAGATTTTGTTTGCCATAAAAATTAATTACTTAATGTTGTGGAATTTGTTAACTTCATATTATGGTTGTTTGTTTTAAACTATGCGGTTTGTGTTGTAGCATTTTGATTATTTTTATCGTTTATATTAGTTGATTGTATAATTATAGGCAATAATTATTATATATGTTCACCATTTATTCATCAAGCGGATAAGTAATATATTCGGATCTATTCTCTTAAAAGCAGTTTCTTAAAAGCAGTTATTGTTACAAAAGTGCTGTCAGGTACAGTAGTAAGATATGTGGGTTAATTATTATTTCTTTATATTACGCATTTACTCATTACGAATCCATTAACAATGAGTTGCTCAAGTGCTTTAAGCATTTAAAGATGGTCAACCTTTAACCCGCTGTGTTGTGGGCGTCTGACGTGCCAAGTGTCAAATTAATGATCCGAAACAGTGAAACGCTGTGGCCTCAATCTTAGATTTCTTTTAGATGTCTAGTCTCGGTACAACTTATGCGATAGACGCTGTTGGGTTTCCGCTGCCAAGATTTTGTTATGCTTTTGATTCACCTTTTTGTGATAATATGTTTTAGTTGACGCCGTCCTGGCGCAGTTGATAAGTGCCATACTGAAAATGATGATTGATATTTCGATACCAACTGTTTAAATTTAGTTTTTCGTCTCTGCTTATAAATTATACAAAACTAAATATTTTTTTTCCTTAAACTTCACGCTGTACTCTGCACATGGCAGAAGAAACTTGGAAATCTATTGTTAAGTGACTCCAAGACACTTTTGTTCCTTATTTTCTGCCGAATTTCAAGCTTTGCCTTATTACCAGAGTAATAAAAATAAAACATCAAATAACTAATTTTCTCAAATGTATCGAATCCTCAACCTGTCCCTACGATGTTTATAAGGGCCTCAAAAACATAACTAAAATAATTAATATTATATAAACTGAATATAAGCAATATAGCAGGCTATATTAAGACATCCGCTTTCAGTTTAACATTCAAAGTATGCGCCATTATGTAACAGATGGCACGGCGATAATCTAATCGCTACAATGCGTCTTGAACTTTTGCATGCGGTGCGTTTAAAAGCAATTTGTACTTGTCATTTGTGAAGCAAAGCTGTATTTGAATCATTAATTTCATTATATTCACTTATATAATCATTATATATTTAAATTATCTTTATATAAATTTCGGAAATGTGCCTCTTATCAATTATAATCATTTTATTATGTTTTTCATGTAATATATGATTTTTATTTAATAAATGCCCAGCGCTTATATCGGTCTGAATTTGGTTAGGGAATAATATTCTTGGATTCGTGTATGCGGGTTTGTAATGAAGAAAATTTACCATTTCCTTATTCAAACTTTACTTAGTTATTAATAAAGAAGGAAATAAATAAAATAATTATATCCAATAGTCCTTCATAATAAAGGACAATCAAGTGCATAGACCCATCCATCTTTCTTTTGTTTTCTAGAATTTCATTTAAAGCAGATTCAAGATTACTTGAACCGTCTGGAACAATAGATGACTTTCAATACGTATTCAGTTTTAGGGTTTATTCGAGAACTTAAAAAGAAATCCTTATGACGCTATTCTATTGTTTAAATGTCCGTTTCATGCAGACGTCTGTGATTCAATCTGGAGGACGAATGCCCTTACTGCTCAAATCGAAAATATTCCTATAAATATTCTTATTTGAGAACGTTTTATTATTATATATCAAGGTTTATTAAAACAAGAAAAAATATAAAAGAATAACAACAACTAAAATATCAACTAAATAATATGCATACTTCTAAAATCGATATAAATACTGTAACTAAAGGTTCAGAAATAATAAGCTTATAGTTCAAAATTGAAGCAAAGTACTGAAAAGTGGGGCTTATATAAAGACGTGGACGATAATTAAAAGTGAAATGCATGAATTTCTTTGTCGACTCCATTCTGCTTACAAAATATTAAAGTATTTTAAGAGACAAGTAGACGGGTAAAGGTGTTGAGTTGCTATTTTCTTTACTAACTATTAAGTATATTTAGGTAATGACGTCCATTGTTGCCTGTCGGCGCAGCGGCACAATCGTGTGACTGAAACCGATGGGTTGTGGGTTCGATCACGATCGCCCACTCGAGGAAATGAAATATTTAATATTTTGATTTAAATATTTAATGTTTTCATTTCCTCACGGCGTTGAGTTCCGCCACTAACAGGCAGAAAGTGGGGAACGGAAGTGAAACTTAGAAACAACGGTTTTACAAACTTTACTTACTACATCTTGTCTTAAAGTATATCAGAATATTTCTTTTATAGAACGTTATCGGTATTATACGAATGTAATAATGAAATTTTAATATATCCAAAGCTTACGTCTCATACAAAATCTAGTAAACTTGCTAGTGCTTATTATTTATCAGGACAGGATACGTAGAATCTTTTTGTAAAAATGTACCCTCCTTCCAATGTACCGTCTATCACGTCGGCACATCTATGCGCAGGCGCATGTTTCATACCGTCTATAAAAGATTTATGGTATCCATTTAAACCGTGTAAATTACGCATCTCCTATCCTTATCCCACTTATATGAAAAAGCTGTGATAGAAAGAGAGCATTATCGCTCACACAATCGCTTTTATAGCTACTTCGTTGCGGATAATTTGCAATCTCGTGGAACTCGCAGACACTTTAAACTGGCGTATATTATGCCAAATTAGATGCATACTGGATATAAAAGTGGAGTAAAAGAATAAAAATGGTAATTTTAATAATTTTGCTTG
>JAEIOK010000105.1:0-21170 GCA_019049475.1 Eueides isabella | reverse complement strand
GAGAGTACGGACCGCGGTGGCAATTGGGTCGTCTCGACAGGCAACTGCTGGAGGAGGCAGCGATAGTGGAAGCCTGGCTGCCCCAGAGCTTGGCGTCGGCAGAAGACGCCGCCACTTGGGTGCAGGGGGCGTTGACGCGTATCTGTGACGCGTCAATGCCTCGTTCCAGGCGTCGCCCTCAGCGGCGACAAGTGTACTGGTGGTCGTGGGAGATCGCACAACTGCGTAACACCTGCGTTGGTGCGAGACGCCAGTACAGCCACTATCGAAGACGGGTACAGAAGGTGCAGGAGGAGGAAGACCGACTGTACCAGGTCTATGTCGAGGCGAGGACGCGGCTGCAGGAGGCAATCGGTCGTGCGAAGGGCGAGTCGCACGATCGAATGATTGCGGGGATAGACCAAGACCCGTATGGGACACCTTACCGGATGGTGATCGGTAAGCTTCGGGCTTGGGCTCCACCACTGACGCAGACGCTCCGACCGGATATTCTCCGAGGGGTGCTGTCGTCGCTATTCCCGCAGCGGGCCAACTTTTCACCACCTAATGTGGCCCGCCCTGCAGCGCGAGAGGAGGAAGACGGTGTCACACCACCGGTGGAGGAGGAGGAGCTCGAAGAAGCTATTCGCCGATCTCGGCACAAGAGCACCGCCCCTGGCCTGGATGGCATCCCCGGCCGGGCGTTAACTCTGGCCCTGAACACCATGGGGCCCAGAGTGCGAGGGCTATTCACTGCCTGTCTGGCTCAAGCCATAATTCCACAGCGGTGGAAGACAGGCAGGTTAGTCCTCATTAAGAAGGAGGGTCGTCCGGCGGATTCAGCCTCCGCCTATAGGCCTATCGTGCTCTTGAGCGAGATCGCCAAGCTCTTCGAGCGAGTTGTAGCGAGGAGGCTACAACGCCATTTGGAGGGGACAGGTCCAGACCTCTCGGACCTGCAGTATGGCTTCCGCAGTGGGCGTTCGACGGTGGATGCCATTCTCGAGGTCAAGTCCCATGCGCAGGATGCGGTTGCCCAGGGTGACGGGATTTTGGCGGTGTCTTTAGACATCGCCAACGCCTTTAACTCCCTTCCCTGGCCTTGCATTAAGGAGGCACTTTTATACCACCGTGTGCCTCCATACCTGTGCCGCGTCATCGGGGCTTACCTGTCCGGGAGGTCCGTGATGTTTCCTGCTCCGGGTGGAGGTTGGGAGGAGTACGGAGTGTCGTCCGGTGTTCCACAAGGATCGGTGCTGGGACCCATCCTCTGGAACATCGGATACGACTGGGTGCTGCGTGGCAGCAACTTGGGGGGAATAAAGGTCCTCTGTTACGCTGATGACACGCTGGTCTTGGCGCAGCAGAGGACCTATCGCGAGGCGGCTGTGCTCGCTACGGCCGGGGTGGCCGTTGTTGTAGGCCGCATCAGGCGGCTTGGTTTGGAGGTTGCCCTGAACAAGTCCGAGGCATTATACTTCCATGCTCCTCGAAAGGGCCCACCACCAGATGCCCATATCGTCGTCGGTGGCGTCAAAATTGACGTCAAAAGGAGCATGAAGTACCTCGGTCTTGTTCTGGACGGTCGGTGGAGTTTCCGGGGCCACTTTTCATCTTTGGCCCCTAAACTGTTGAAGACGGCGGCGGCCTTGGCGCGCCTTTTGCCCAATGTGGATGGGCCGAGCGCCTCGAGCCGTCGGCTGTACACCGGAGTGGTCAGGTCGATGGCCCTCTACGGTGCCCCCGTATGGGCGGACGCCCTGGACCGGCACAACGTCACTCTGCTGCGGCGGGCGCAGAGGGTGATGGCCATCCGGGCGATACGGGGGTATCGGACCATCTCCGGTGAGGTGGCGTGCGTGCTGGCCGGAGTCATGCCGTGGGACCTGGACGCGACTGCTCTGGCGTCGGTCTATTGCCGGCGTCGGGGCCTTGTGTCCGGGGCCGCGGCATGGTCAGGACCACAAGAGGAGGCGCGGGATGCCGCATTGGAGGTGTGGGAGTCCCGGCTGGCAACACCAACCGCCGGCCGGAGGACGATCGAGGCTGTTCGTCCAGTCTTCCGCCAGTGGTTAGCGAGGCGTCACGGCGTCCTAACCTTCCGCACCACGCAGGTGCTCACGGGGCATGGTTGCTTCGGGGGTTACCTGTGTCGGATCGCTGGGAGGGAGCCCGATGCCCGCTGCCACCACTGCGACGACTGCCTCGACGAGACGGCCCAGCACACGCTGGAGATGTGCCCAGCCTGGGCGTCTCAACGTCGCGCTCTGCGTGACGTCATTGGGGACGACCTTTCCCTGCCGGCCGTAGTCAAGGCCATGGCCGGTAGCGAGACGTCGTGGGACGCGGTCTCTTCCTTCTGCGAGGCAGTGGTGCTCGAGAAGGAGGCGGCGGAACGTGCGAGGGAGGCATCAGCCGAACTCGCTATCCGCCGCAAAAGACCGGGTCGCCGGAGGGTGGCACACGACCGCCGCCTTCCGCCCTAATGAGCCAGAGGGCGGTCAGCTTGGGGAAGCTGATCGCCTACTAACCTGGCCCGAGTAGGCGCGCGCAGGTTGCTCCCGCGCGCTACTCTGAGAAGGCCGTCGAGGGTGACCACACCACCCTTGACTCCGCGACGTGCCTAGAACGCTCCCGCCGCCGCGCTTCACGGAAGACTCTAGTTCCCGTGTCGTGCGGCCACTGGCGGTCGAGGAGGAGCATCGTGAGGTTTTAGTGGGTATTCGGACGGCCTATATCTGCCAGTCCGCGAGTCCCACATAACCTGCTCGAGTCCCCACTCGGCCGGGTATCCGTAATCGAATTTCCTCACGTTAAAAAAAAAAAAAAAAAAAAAAAAAAAAAGGTTCCCGGTCTTCCTACGTCGAGGCGAAGAAAGCGCTGCAGGAGGAGATCGGTCGTGCGAAAGGCGAGGCGCACGACGAAGCTCTCGCGGGGATAGACCGGGACCCGTTCGGAACGCCGTACCGGATGGTGCGCGGCAAGCTCCGGACTTGGGCCCCGCCTTTGACGCAGACACTCCCGCCGGATACTCTCCGAGGGGTGCTGTCGTCTCTGTTCCCGCAGCGGGCCAATTTTACACCTCCATCAATGGCCCGCCCTGCAGCGCAAGAGGTGGAGGAGGACGAGAGCGTCGTACCAGAGGTGCTGGAAGAGGAGCTGGAGGAAGCTGTGAGGCGATCTCGGGGCAAAACCACCGCCTCAGGGCTCGACGGCATTCCCGGGCGCGTAGTTGCTTTGGCCCATTCTATCTTGGGGCCAAGCATTCGAGGGCTATTTTCTGCCTGTCTGGCTCAAGCCATAATTCCACAGTGGTGGAAGACAGGCAGACTAGTCCTCATCAAGAAGGAGGGGCGTCTGGCGGAGTCAGCCTCGGCTTATAGGCCGATAGTGCTGTTGAGCGAGATCGCCAAGCTCTTCGAGAGGGTGGTAGCGAGGAGGCTACAGCAGCACCTCGAGAGGACAGGTCCAAACCTCTCGGACAGCCAGTATGGCTTCCGAAATGGACGCTCCACGGTGGATGCCATACTGCAGGTGAAGTCCCATGCGCAGGACGCAGTGGCTCGGGGCGAAGGAGTCTTGGCGGTGTCTTTAGACATCGCCAACGCTTTTAACTCCATGCCCTGGCCCTGCATCAATGAGGCACTCATTTACCATCGGGAGCCTCCATACCTGCGCCACATCATCGGGGCTTACCTCTCCGAGAGGTCTGTGATCTTTCCTGGAAGCTCAGGCTGGGGAGCTTGGGAGGTGTCGTGCGGTGTTCCACAGGGATCGGTGCTGGGTCCGATCCTCTGGAACATCGGGTACGACTGGGTGCTTCGCGGTAGCACCCTGCCGGGGGTAAAGGTCCTCTGCTACGCTGATGACACGCTGGTCTTAGCGCAGCAGAGAACCTATCGCGAGGCAGCAGTGCTCGCGACAGCTGGCGTGGCTCACGTCGTCGGGCGGATTCGGCGGCTGGGTCTGGAGGTTGCTCTAGACAAGTCTGAGGCAATCTACTTCAACGCTCCGAGGAGGGCCGCTCCACCAGAGGCCCACATCGTCGTCGGCGGTGTGACGATCGAAGTGAAGAGGAGCATGAAGTACCTCGGACTTGTCTTGGACAACAGGTGGAGTTTTCGGGACCATTTTATACGAATGGTCCCGAGGCTGTTGAAGACAGCGGGGGCCTTGGCGCGCCTTTTGCCCAACGTAAGTGGGCCGCGCGCCAGTCCGGCACTTGTGCCAATAGGAGGAAAAATGAAACAGGCGCGTGTAATAGTGGAACGTTTAGACCTGACAGAATGTGCCTCGATGATAAGTGGTTCAAGATCAAGATCAGTGTCGTCGCTGGGCCGTTTCTGGGCGTCAGAGTCTGAAACCGAGAGTGTCATGTCTCTGGTGTCACAAGCCGCGGAGACCAGGTTACAATTCAGGAAAGATCGTAAGCGACCCCGGAATAGGAAATCTAATTCCGGCTCTTCGGAAGCCGATGAGGAGTGCGAGAGACCGAAGGTAAAAATTATATCGGTAAAGCGCAAAACTAAGAGCGAAAAAGAGGCAGTTCAGCCAAATAAGTCCAAGATAGTCTCGACTGAGGCCAAACGGGAAGAGTCACGGCTACGAGCGGAACAGGAGGTTAGACAGGATATGCAATCGGGAGCAAGCTCCAGGCTCTCGGACATATTCATGGACATGAAAAACCAAAGAGTAAATGGCCCCCTGGTGCAAGACCTCCAACATCAGGTCACAAACAGCCTAGCAATCATTAATAAAGTTGCTAGCAAATCGGGAAATCTTAAGGGTACTTTTACCAAAGCCCTCAAGGAAGCCGCCGGGGCTATTCATACGGCGATGGACATATTGGCCAGTAAAACGGCCAATGATGAAGTGATGCAGCTGCGAGCGACCAACGCACGCTTTAGCCAGGAGTTGACCGTGCTGCGAAAGGAAATGTGTCTTTTGAGGGCTGACCTTGAGCGCTCCAGAGGTATTGGACGGACTCCAGATAAAACAAATGAGGAAGTGGCGCGCACAGTAATGTTGCAAGTGGGCACGTTACTTAATACGCGATTGGCAGCGCTAGAGGATAGACTTCTCCCAGAAAAGCCAATGCGCCCTCCGCTGGCCGCGGATAAAAAGCGCATAGCGGTCGCCTCGAGAGCTGTATCAGTGCCTGGAGTAACAACTTTGGTAGCTCCTGCCAATCCACCAAGAGCAAAGGGGCCAGAGAAGCACAAGAAATCCAAAACAAAGGAGAAAGCTCCACAAACCGTGTCAGCAGAGCCTCGCCCACTGCCCCCTGCACCGGCCAATGTAAATGAAGGCTGGAATGTGGTGGTGCGTAAAGGGAAACAGAAGAAGGTAGCAGCCCAGGCAAAGCCCGAACAGAAAACGAAGCCTAAGTCTGCTAGGAAGCAAAAGCTGCGCCCTCCTCGGTCGGCGGTAGTAACATTAACGCTACAGCCGAATACTGCCAGCAAGGAGCTGACGTACCGCGACGTCCTAAATAAAATCAAGCAAGAAGTCAAGCTTGAAGATATGGGCATTGAAGACTTGCGGTTTAGGGTTGCATCTACTGGTGCCAGGGTTCTGGAGCTACCTGGCACCAACAGCAGCGAGAAGGCAGATGCCCTAGCCCAACAGCTTCGCGGGGTGTTGGACCCCGAGGATGTGTTGATCGCGAGACCGATGAAGTGTGCAGAGTTGCGTGTAAGTGGTTTGGACGACTCTGCAACTTCAGAGGAGGTAGCGCTGGCCATAAGCCGGGCCGGCGGCTGCGATGTCGGATCTGTGAAGGGGGGAGCGATCCGGCAAGACCGCAATGGCCTAGGCGCAGCATGGGTCCGCTGTCCAATTATGGCGGCTAAAAAAGTTAGCGGGGAGCGGCTCCTTGTGGGCTTTGTCTCAGCGCGGGTGCATTTGCTGCAAACGCGAGTTCGGCGTTGTTTCCGCTGCCACGATATTGGGCACGTGGCAGCGAAGTGCAGCAGTGCACAGGACAGGAGCCTGCAGTGCTTCAGGTGCGGTTAAGTCGGGCACAAACAACACCAGTGCTCTGCGGCACCTCACTGCCCGGTCTGCGCGGCGGCTGGACAGCCCGCAGACCATAAGGTGGGAAGAGCTGCATGTGCCAAAGCCAGCTCCTCGCGAAAAAGGAGGGATGACAGGAAGGGAGCAAAGGAGCCATCAGTGCCCGAACCCAATGCCCCAGCCAGGCAAGAGGAGGTGCAACACATGGAAGCCCAATAATGGCTCTCCATGTGTTGCAGGCGAACATAAACCACTGCGCCAGGGCCCAGGACTTATTGGTCCAAAGCCTGGCGCAGTGGTCTATTCAGGTGGCGGTTGTTGCGGAGCCCTACAGTGTCCCCGCACGGGATAACTGGGTCGCAGACAACACCGGGGTGGTGGCTATTATCACCCAGGTAGCTGCGGGCTCCCCGCCTTTCTCACGAGTCGAGAGGGGTGCGGGATGCGTCGCGGCACTTGTCGGCGATCTAGTTGTCGTCGGTGTCTACTTTTCCCCCAATCGAACTCTTGCGGAGTTTGAAGAGTTCCTAATCCGCTTGGGGGAAATGATAGACCGACATAGTCCGGCGGAGGTGCTGGTCGCGGAGGACCTGAACGCGAAGTCGAGCGTGTGGGGCTCCGCAACGACGACTGAGCGTGGTACGACGCTCTCGGAGTGGGTAGTTGCCTCTGGTTTGTCTGTCCTCAATCGGGGGACGACCAACACCTGCGTGCGAAGGCTGGGCGGGTCCGTGGTGGACGTAACGTTCGCAAGCCCGGCCCTAGCGCGCCGTGTTCACGGTTGGCGAGTGTTGGATGATGTGGAGACTCTTTCGGACCAGATTTACATCCAATTTGAGATCTCCACTCATCCGACGGTGCCGTCAGCTGTAGGTCGCACCTCGCGAGAGTACGGACCGCGGTGGCAACTGAGGTGCCTCGACAAGGAACTTCTTGAGGAAGCTGCGATAGTGCAAGCCTGGCTGCCCCAGAGCTTGGCGTCGGCAGAAGACGCCGCAAACTGGGCGCAGAGGGCAATGACGCGTATCTGCGACGCGTCAATGCCCCGTTCCGGGCGCCGCCCTCAACGGTGGCAAGTGTACTGGTGGTCGGGTGAGATCGCTCAATTGCGCAACATCTGCATTGAGGCGAGACGCCTTTACACGCACTATCGCAGGCGGGCACGCCGGCAGCAGGAGGAGGAGGACCAGCTGTACTGCGCCTACGTCGAGGCGAAGAAAGCGCTGCAGGAGGAGATCGGTCGTGCGAAAGGAGAGGCGCACGACGAAGCCCTCGCGGGGATAGACCGGGACCCGTTCGGTACGCCGTACCGGATGGTGCGCGGCAAGCTCCGGACTTGGGTCCCGCCTTTGACGCAGACACTCCCGCCGGATACTCTCCGAGGGGTGCTGTCGTCTCTGTTCCCGCAGCGGGCCAATTTTACACCTCCATCAATGGCCCGCCCTGCAGCGCAAGAGGAGGAGGACGAGAGCGTCGTACCAGAGGTGCTGGAAGAGGAGCTGGAGGAAGCTGTGAGGCGATCTCGGGGCAAAACCACCGCCCCAGGGCTCGACGGCATTCCCGGGCGCGTAGTTGCTTTGGCCCATTCTATCTTGGGGCCAAGCATTCGAGGGCTATTTACTGCCTGTCTGGCTCAAGCCATAATTCCACAGTGGTGGAAGACAGGCAGACTAGTCCTCATCAAGAAGAAGGGGCGCCCGGCGGAGTCAGCTTCGGCTTATAGGCCGATTGTGCTGTTGAGCGAGATCGCCAAGCTCTTCGAGAGGGTGATAGCGAGGAGGCTACACCAGCACCTCGAGAGGACAGGTCCAAACCTCTCGGACAGCCAGTATGGCTTTAGAAGTGGACGCTCCACGGTGGATGCCATACTGCTGGTGAAGTCCCACGCGCAGGACGCAGTGGCTCGGCGCTAAGGAGTCTTGGCGGTGTCTTTAGACATCGCCAACGCTTTCAACTCCATGCCCTGGCCCTGCATCAATGAGGCACTCATTTACCATCGGGTGCCTCCATACCTGCGCCGCATCATCGGGGCTTACCTCTCCGAGAGGTCTGTGACCTTTCCTGGAAGCTCCGGCTGGGGAGTTTGGGAGGTGTCGTGCGGTGTTCCACAGGGATCGGTGCTGGGTCCGATCCTCTGGAACATCGGGTACGACTGGGTGCTTCGTGGCAGCACCCTGCCGGGGGTAAAGGTCCTCTGCTACGCTGATGACACGCTGGTCTTAGCGCAGCAGAGAACCTATCGCGAGGCAGCAGTGCTCGCGACAGCTGGCGTGGCTCACGTCGTCGGGCGGATTCGGCGGCTGGGTCTGGAGGTTGCACTAGACAAGTCTGAGGCAATCTACTTCAACGCTCCGAGGAGGGCCGCTCCACCAGAGGCCTACATCGTCGTCGGCGGTGTGACAATTGGAGTGAAGAGGAGCTTGAAGTACCTCGGACTTGTCTTGGACAACAGGTGGAGCTTTCGGGACCATTTTATACGACTGGTCCCGAGGCTGTTGAAGACAGCGGGGGCCTTGGCGCGCCTTTTGCCCAACGTAAGTGGGCCGAGCGCCTCGAGCCGTCGGCTGTACACCGGAGTGGTCCGATCGATGGCGCTGTACGGTGCTCCCGTATGGGCGGACGCCCTGAACCGGCAAAACGTCGCCCTGCTGCGGCGGGCGCAGAGGGTGATGGCCATCAGGGTGGTACGGGGGTACAGGACCATCTCCGGTGAGGTGGCGTGTGTGCTGGCAGGAGTCCTGCCGTGGGACCTGGACGCGATTGCTCTGGCGTCGGTCTATTGCCGGCGTCGAGGTCTTGCGTTCGGGGCTTCGGCAAGGTCAGCACCACAGGAGGAGGCGCGGGATGCCACAATGTAAGAGTGGGAGTCCCGGCTGGCAACACCAACCGCCGGCCAGAGGACGATCGAGGCGGTTCGTCCAGTTTTCCGCCAGTGGTTAGCGAGGCGTCATGGCGTCCTAACCTTCCGCACCACACAGGTACTCTCAGGGCACGGTTGCTTTGGGAGATATCTGTGTCGGGTCGCTGGGAGGGAGCCCGACACCCGCTGCCACCACTGCGACTGCCTCGAAGAGACGGCCCAGCACACGCTGGAGATGTGCCCAGCCTGGGCGTCTCAACGTCGCGCATTGCGCGGCGTCATAGGGGACGACCTTTCCCTGCCGGCCGTAGTCAAGGCCATGGCCGGCAGCGAGACGTCGTGGGACGCGGTCTCTTCCTTCTGCGAGGCAGTGGTGCTCGAGAAGGAGGCGGCGGAGCGGGCGAGGGAGGCTTCTTCCGAACTCGCCGTCCGCCGCAAAAGACCGGGTCGCCGGAGGGCGGCACACGATCGCCGCCTTCCGCCCTAATCGGCCAGAGGGCGGTCAGCTTGGGGAAGCTGATCGCCTATCAACCTGGCCAGAGTAGGCGCGCGCAGGTTGCTCCCGCGCGCTACTCAGAGCAGGCCGTCGAGGGTGGCCCACCACCCCCGACTCCGAGACGTGCCTAGCAGGCTCCCGTCGCCGAGGCTATGGACGAATCCATGGCACCCATAGCCCCGGCTTGTGACGGTCGAGGAGGAGCACCGTGAGGTTTTAGTGGGTAGTGTGGACGGCCTTTATCTGCCGGTCCATTAGTCCCACATAACCCACTCGAGTCCCCACTCGGGTGGCGTACCCGTAAAAGGGTTTCCTCCCCAAAAAAAAAAAAAAAAAAAGGTTCCCGGTCTTCGTCGGTTTTTGTCGGGGCCGCTCCACCATAGACGCCATCATGCGCGTGAGGGCCCTGGCAGAGAAGACGGTGTCCCGGGGTGGGGTGGTGCTGGCGGTGTCTTTAGATATCTCCAACGCATTCAACACCCTACAATACCATCACGTGCCTCTCTACCTCCGCCGTACAGTACAAACTTACCTAGAGGGTAGATACGTTGTCTATCGGGGATATAACGGTGCAGGTCGGCACCTAATGTCGTGCGGTGTTCCACAGGGTTCGGTCTTGGGACCGCTTCTGTGGAACATTGGTTACGACTGGGTCCTGAGAGGTGAACTCCCGTCGGGCGCCGACTTAACATGTTATGCGGACGACACGCTCATAACTGTCCGGGGGAGCTCGCATAGGGAAGCGACGTTGACAGCCACGGCTGCGGTGTCACAGGTGGTGAACCGCATCCGTCGCCTTGGACTAGAGGTGGCCCTAAACAAGTCAGAGGCCATGGTATTTCATGGCCCCCGACGTGCGCCGGCGCCGGGTTCACACATCGTGGTCAGCGGGGTCCAGATAGCTGTCGAATCCACCATGAAATATCTGGGATTGGTGCTCGACAGTCGCTGGGAATTCGGGCCACACTTCCGGCGGCTAGCGCCCAAGTTGATGGGCGCAACGGGCGCGCTTTCAAAGTTGCTTCCCAACTTAGGGGGCCCGAGCGCCGACTGTAGGCGGTTGTATGTAGGAATCGTGCGTTCCATGGCCCTATATGGAGCTCCCGTGTGGGCGATGGATATGACGGCTGGCACTCTCGCCATTCTGCGCAAACCACAAAGGGCGATGGCCATCAGAGTCGTTCGTGGGTATCGTACGATTTCCTACGAGGCGGCTTGCGTCTTGGCTGGTTCCCCGCCATGGGACCTAGAGGCAAAAGTGCTCGCGTCATTATATCAGTGGCGCGAGGAAGAGCGGACACGGGGCTTAACCCCGGTGCAGCGGCAAATCGCGCTGCGCCGAGAAAGGCTCCACCAGGTTCTGGTGGCGGAATGGCGGCAAAGGCTTCTGTGCCCTACCGCCGGACTCAACACCGTCGAGGCGATCCGGCCAGTACTTGAGAACTGGCTCGGAAGAAGGCACGGCTCCCTGTCGTTTAGGATGACGCAGGTGCTGTCGGGACACGGCTGTTTCGGCAAGTACCTATGCCGCATAGACAGAGAGCCGGACGCTCGGTGCCACCACTGCGTCCATTGCAGGGAGGACACGGCGCAACACACGCTCGCCGAGTGTGTAGCTTGGGAAAAGCAGCGCCGTGTCCTCACAAATAAAGTAGGGGGCGATCTATCGCTGACTGCCGTAGTGCGGAGGATGGTTGGTAGCGCAGAGTCTTGGGATGCGGTGGCGTCCTTCTGCGAGGACGTGATGTCGCAGAAGGAAACTGCGGAAAGGGAGAGGGAGATCTCTGCTCCCTTCTCTGGCCGCAAAAGGCGCACAGGATGTAGGAGAAGGGCAGACAACGCCCTTTTCCGGCCCCCATGAATGGGTCCAGGGGCGAGGGACTTGGGGAAGTTCTCGCCCCCTATTCGATAGACCCGTGTTGCAGGCGCGCGCCTCTGGGACGATGCACGGGTGAACACATCTCATAAACCCGCGCAGGAGATGAGACTCGGATAGACCCGGCCAGCACTAGTGATGGGCTGCGGATGAATTTGGACTCCCGCGGCCCCGCGCTCACGTGCGAGGAGACACCGGGGTGGTTTTAGCCGGTAAGAGTCCGGCACGCCCCTCCGTCTTTCCCTAGACGGAGGTAGTCCATGAGGATTTCCACCCATAAAAAAAAAAAAAAAAAAAGGTTCCCGGTCTACGAGGCGGCAGGACAGCCCGCAGACCATAAGGTGGGAAGCGCTGCTTGCGCCAGGGGCGGCGCCTCGAGGAAGAGGAGGGATGGCAGGAAGGGAGGAAGAGAGCCAGCGTTGACCAATCCAAATGCCCCAGCCAGGGAACAGGAGGTGCAACACATGGACACCAAATAATGGCTCTCCGTGTGTTGCAGGCGAATATTAATCACTGCGCCCGGGCCCAAGACTTATTGGTCCAAAGCCTGGCGCAGTGGTCTATTCAGGTGGCGGTTGTTGCGGAGCCCTACAGTGTCCCCGCACGTGATAACTGGGTCGTAGACAACACCGGGGTGGTGGCTATTGTCACCCAGGTAGCTGCGGGCTCCCTGCCTTTCTCACGAGTCGAGAGGGGTGCGGGATGCGTCGCGGCACTTGTCGGCGATCTAGTTGTCGTCGGTGTCTACTTTTCCCCCAATCGAACTCTTGCGGAGTTTGAAGAGTTCCTAATCCAACCAACCTAACCAACCAACCAACCAACCTAACCAACCAACCAACCTAACCATTCGACCTAACTTAGCCACTTAACCTATGTAGAGTCGACCTAATGCCGCGCGCGCGCCACTCTCCACCCGCCCCTTGGTCTGTCTTTGCCCACACAGAGAGGTGCAGCAAACCAGTGCAGTCTCGGCGCTGCAAAAATTGGCAGTGGGTCAGCGGGTGACCTACTGACACACATAATGGCGTCCTTGACCTTCGCGGCGCTGCAAAAATTTTTTTGACTCTTTCTCCAAAATGCTCAAGGTCACGCGAAGGTCAAGGACGCCATTATGTGTGTCAGTAGGTCACCCGCTGACCCACTTTCATACTTTACTTCGTCTAAGTCGCGACTTTGACTACGGAAAGTATACCGCTTCAGTACTTTACTTCGTCTAAGTCGACTTTGACTACGGAAAGTACTACTAATCATACTTTACTTCGTCTAAGTCGCGACTTTGACTACTTTGAAACTAAACCTGAGAAAATGGTCAGGTTTAGTTAGGTTAGGTTAGGTAAGTGTATAAAAGTGCGCCAAAGCACCGGCGAGGGGCCCGAGACGGCGAGACCGCCGTCACAAAGCGGTATACTTTCCGTACTTTCTGCACCTCTCTGTGTGGGCAAAGACAGACCAAGGGGCGGGTGGAGAGTGGCGCGCGCGCGGCATTAGGTCGACTCTACATAGGTTAAGTGGCTAAATTAGGTCGAATGGTTAGGTTGGTTGGTTGGTTGGTTGGTTGGTTTGGTTAGGTTGGTTGGTTGGTTAGGTTAGGTTAGGTTAGGTTAGGTTAGGTTAGGTTAGGTTAGGTTCGGAGTCCCAAGGGAGTTGCTGGTCCTCCTACTGGGCGCGTCCCCAGGTGGCGGATAGGGGAAACCACTCGCTCTTGCGGGCGAGTGGACCGGGAGTTATTCCCGGCGCGGACCAAAACCAGCGAGGCATGGGCGTGCCTTTAGTCCATCGTTATGGACACGGCCTAGGGGAGCACACCCCGACAGAAAAGCCAAAGCTGTGGATCAGCAAACCAAAAACATGTCGGCAAGTCAAAATTCTTTAATACCGCAGGAGGGTACCAGCAATGGAGAATCCCTCCGTGCTACGGCACGCAAGCCCCACGAATCTGCGGGGGGCAAAGGCTTACGATGTGTGTTGCGGGTGAGGGGCCTGAGAAGGGCGGAGAGTGTGTGGTGGCTGCGGAAGGCGGCGTCGAGGTGGGGCCCGAGAGGGGCGGAGTTGTTGCAGTGGCCGAGCAGGGTGGAGTAGTCGTGGTGGCCGAGGAGATTGCAACGGTGGTGGTGCCCGATAAGGGCGTAGTTGAAGATAGCGTGCCTATTGGAGGTGATGCTGAGGCTTCTGAGCCTAAAAGAGGAGTTACTGCACTGAAGAGTGCCAAGGTGGTTCTCGAGCGGCTGGACCTATCGGAATGCGCATCCATCATAAGTGGAAGGTCCCGCTCGATGTCAACATCGTCACGGGGTCGCTTCTGGGCGGCCTCAGAATCGGAGGCGGAGAGCTGCATCTCGATGAGATCGCAGACGTCGAATGTGGAGGCAAGGAAGTATCGGAAGAGACCCAGAAGTAGAAACAGCAACTCTGGCTCTTCGGGGACTGAGGAGACGAGGGACAGGCCAAAAGTTAAGGCTACAGCGGTTAGGCGTCAAGAGCTTCGGCTTCATGCGGAGGAGGAAGTTGCCGCTATAGCAGAATCGGTGCAGAGGGCAAACTCCAGGCTCTCGGACACCCCAGGCTTAGTAAGACCGAAAATTGATGGCCCTTTGGTGCAAGACCTGCAGCACCAAGTTGCGCATAGCCTCTCTGTAATTAATAGAGAAGCCAGTAGGTCCGGCAATATTATTGTCACTTTTACATAAGCCCTTAAGGAGGCCGCTGCCGCTATTAATACGGCTGTAGAAATATTAGCCAACAAGACGGCCAATGAGGAGGTGGCCCAGTTACGCGCGACGAACACCCGCCTAACTGAGGAGATCACAGAGTTGCGAAAGGAAATGAGTCTAATGAGGGCCGACCTAGAGCGTTCTGGAGCCGTGAGGCGGGAACCTGAGAGGAAGGAGGACGTTGCTCGTTCAGTAATGGTGCAGGTAAGCACATTGCTGAACACGCGGCTGGCGGCGCTAGAGGATAGGCTTCTTCCGGCTAAGCCAGTACGTCCCTCCATTGGCGGCGGATAGAAAGCGCCAGGCGGCAGTCTCACGAGTAGTGACGGAGCCCACTATTACGACACTGGTGGCGCCCGCAAATCCGCCTCCGAAGCAAAAAGCAGGCGCCGAAAACGAAAAATAAGGCGTTGAAGAAAGCCCCACAACCGACACCACTGGAGCCACGTCCTCTACCTCCTGCCCCGGCTCAACTGACCGAGGGTTGGGAGTGTGGTCGTTCGGAAAGGGGAAGTCGAAGGCGACGGCAGCCCAGGCTCAGCAGAATACGCAGAAGGCGAAATCTGCTAACCGCCCAAAGCTTGCGCCCCCCACGATCGGGCGGCTGTAACACTTACCTTACAGCCGGCCGCCACACAGAAGGAAATCTCGTATCGCGATGTCCTTACCCAGTTCAAGCAGGCGGTGAAGTTGGATGAACTGGGTATTAAGGACGTGCGACTTCGGGTTGCATCTACTGGTGCCAGGGTTCTGGAGTTACCTGGCACCAATAGCGGCGAGAAGGCGGATGCCCTAGCCCAACGGCTGCGTGGGGTGTTCGACGCAACGGAGGTCCTGGTGGCGAGACCGATGAAGTGTGCAGAGTTGAGGGTCAGTGGCCTAGATGACTCTGCAACTTCAGAGGAGGTGGCGCAAGCAGTGAGCCGAGTCGGAGGCTGCGATGTCGGATCTGTGAAGGTGGGAGAGATCCGGCAGGGCCGCAACGGCTTAGGCACAGCCTGGGTCCGCTGCCCTATTGCGGCGGCGAAAAAGGTTGGTGGGTCGCGGCTCCTTGTGGGCTTCGTGTCGGCGCGGGGTGCAACTGCTGCAACAGCGAGTCCGGCGTTGTTTCCGCTGCCACGATGTTGGCCATGTGGCAGCGAAGTGTAGCAGTGCACTCGATCGGAGCCAGCAGTGCTTCAGGTGCGGCCAAGCCGGGCACAAGCAGCACCAGTGCTCGGCGGCACCTCACTGCCCGGTCTGCGAGGGCGGCAGGACAGCCCGCAGACCATAGGTGGGAAGCGGCTGCATGCGCCAGGGCCGGCACCTCTAGGAAGATGGAGGGACGGCAGGAAGGGATGAAGGGAGCCAGCGGTGGCCAATCTAGATGCCCAGTCAGGCAAGAGGAGGTTGCAACACATGGACACCAAATAATGGCTCTCCGTGTGTTGCAGGCGAACATAAACCACTGCACCAGGGCCCAGGACTTATTGGTCCAAAGCCTGGCGCAGTGGTCTATTCAGGTGGCGGTTGTTGCGGAGCCCTACAGTGTCCCGCACGCGATAACTGGGTCGCAGACAACACCGGGGTGGTGACTATTATCACCCAGGTAGCTGCGGGATCTACGCCTTTCTCACGTGTCGAGAGGGGGTGCGGGATGCGTCGCGGCACTTGTCGGCGATCTAGTTGTCGTCGGCGTCTACTTTTCCCCCAATCGAACTCTTGCGGAGTTTGAAGAGTTCCTAATCCGCTTGGGGGAAATGATAGACCGACATAGTCCGGCGGAGGTGCTGGTGGCGGGGGACCTCAACGCGAAGTCGAGCGTTTGGGGCTCTGCAACGACGACTGAGCGTGGTACGACGCTCTCGGAGTGGGTAGTTGCCTCTGGTTTGTCTGTCTCAATCGGGGGACGACCAACACCTGCGTGCGAAGGCTGGGCGGGTCCGTGGTGGACGTAACGTTCGCGAGCCCGGCCCTAGCGCGCCGTGTTCACGGTTGGCGAGTGTTGGATGATGTGGAGACTCTCTCGGACCACCTCTACATCCAATTCGAGATCTCCACTCATCCGACGGTGCCGTCAGCTGTAGGTCGCACCTCGCGAGAGGACGGACCGCGGTGGCAACTGAGGTGCCTCGACAAGGGACTTCTGGAGGAAGCTGCGATAGTGCAAGCCTGGCTGCCCCAGAGCTTGGCGTCTGCAGAAGACGCCGCAAACTGGGTGCAGAGGGCAATGACGCGTATATGTGACGCGTCAATGCCCCGTTCCGGGCGCCGCCCTCAACGGCGGCAAGTGTACTGGTGGTCGGGTGAGATCGCTCAATTGCGCAACATCTGCATTGAGGCGAGACGCCTTTACACGCACTATCGCAGGCGGGCACGCCGGCATCAGGAGGAGGAGGACCGGCTGTACTGCTCCTACGTCGAGGCGAAGAAAGCGCTGCAGGAGGAGATCGGTCGTGCGAAAGGCGAGGCGCACGACGAAGCTCTCGCGGGGATAGATCGGGAACCCGTTCGGAACGCCGTACCGGATGGTGCGCGGCAAGCTCCGGACTTGGGCCCGCCTTTGACGCAGACACTCCCGCCGGATACTCTCCGAGGGGTGCTGTCGTCCTCTGTTCCCGCAGCGGGCCAACTTTACACCTCCATCAATGGCCCGCCCTGCAGCGCAAGAGGAGGAGGACGAGAGCGTCGTACCAGAGGTGCTGGAGGAAGAGCTGGAGGAAGCTGTGAGGCGATCTCGGGGCAAAACCACCGCCCCAGGGCTCGACGGCATTCCCGGGCGTGTAGTTGCTTTGGCCCATGTTATTTTAGGGGCCAAGCATTCGAGGGCTATTTACTGCCTGTCTGGCTCAAGCCATAATTCCACAGTGGTGGAAGACAGGCAGACTAGTCCTCATCAAGAAGAGGGGCGCCCGGCGGAGTCAGCCTCGGCTATAGGCCGATTGTGCTGTTGAGCGAGATCGCCAAGCTCTTCGAGAGGGTGGTAGCGAGGAGGCTACACCAGCACCTCGAGAGGACAGGTCCAACCCTCTCGGACAGCCAGTATGGCTTCCGAAGTGGACGCTCCACGGTGGATGCCATACTGCAGGTGAAGTCCCACGCGCAGGACGCAGTGGCTCGGGGGGAAGGAGTCTTGGCGGTGTCTTTAGACATCGCCAACGCTTTTAACTCCATGCCCTGGCCCTGCATCAATGAGGCACTCATTTACCATCGGGTGCCTCCATACCTGCGCCACATCATCGGGGCTTACCTCTCCGAGAGGTCTGTGACCTTTCCTGGAAGCTCAGGCTGGGGAGTTTGGGAGGTGTAGTGCGGTGTTCCACAGGGATCGGTGCTGGGTCCGATCCTCTGGAACATCGGTTACGACTGGGTGCTTCGCGGTAGCACCCTGCGGGGGTAAAGGTCTCTGCTACGCTGATGACACGCTGGTCTTAGCGCAGCAGAGAACCTATCGCGAGGCAGCAGTGCTCGCGACAGCTGGCGTGGCTCCACGTCGTCGGGCGGATTCGGCGGCTGGGTCTTAAGGTTGCACTAGACAAGTCTGAGGCAATCTACTTCAATGCCTCGAGGAGGGCCGCTCCACCAGAGGCCCACATCGTCGTCGGCGGTGTGACGATTGAAGTGAAGAGGAGCATGAAGTACCTCGGACTTGTCTTGGACAGCAGGTGGAGTTTTCGGGACCATTTTATACAAATGGTCCGAGGCTGTTGAAGACAGCGGGGGCCTTGGCGCGCCTTTTGCCCAACGTAAGTGGGCCAGCGCGCCTCGAGCCGTCGGCTGTACACCGGAGTGGTCCGATCGATGCGCGATGTACGGTGCTCCCGTATGGGCGGACGCCCTGAAACGGCAAAAGTCGCCCTGCTGCGGCGGGCGCAGAGGGTGATGGCCATCAGGGTGGTACGGGGGTACAGGACCATTCTCCGGTGAGGTGGCGTGTGTGCTGGCAGGAGTCCTGCCGTGGGACCTGGACGCGATTTTGCTCTGGCGTCGGTCTATTGCCGACGTCGAAGTCTTGCGTCGGGGCTTCGGCAAGGTCAGCACAGCAGGAGGAGGCGCGGGATGCCGCAATGAAAGAGTGGGAGTCCGGCTGGCAACACCAACGCCGGCCGGAGGACGATCGAGGCGGTTCGTCCAGTTTTCCGCCAGTGGTTAGCGAGGCTGTCATGGCCGTTCCTAACCTTCCGCCCCACACAGGTACTCTCAGGACCGGTTGCTTTGGGAGATATCTGTGTCGGGTCGCTGGGAGGGAGTCGACACCCGCTGCCACCACTGCGACTGCCTCGAAGAGACGGCCAGCACACGATGGAGGTGTGCCCAGCCTGGGCGTCTCAACGTCGCGCATTGCGCGACGTCTAGGGGACGACCTTTCCCTGCGGCCGTAGTCAAGGCCATGGCGGCAGCGAGGACGTCGTGGGGACGCGGTCTCTTCCTTCTGCGAGGCAGTGGTGCTCGAGAAGGAGGCGGCGGAGAGGGCGAGGAGGCTTCTTCCGAATCGCAGTCCGCCGCAAAAGACCGGGTCGCAGGAGGGCGGCACACGATCGCCGCCTTCCGCCCTAACTCGGCCATGGCGGTCAGCTTGGGGAAGCTGATGCGCCTACCAACCTGGCCAGAGTAGGCGCGCGCAGGTTGCTCCGCGCGCTTACTCGAGCAGCGCGACTCCGAGCCGGCCCGGAGCCGTGGCCCACCCCACTCGACCGAGCACGTGCCTAGCAGGCTCCCGTCGCGAGGCTATGGCGAATCCATGGCACCCTCCCCCATAGCCCCGCCTGTGACGGTCGAGGAGGAGTCACGTGAGGTTAGGTTATAGTTGGTAGTGTGGACGGCCTATATCTGCCGGTCCCAGTGTAGTACACCACTCAGACATCCACATCGGGTGGCGTAAAATAGGTAAAGGGTTTCCTCACGATAAAAAAAAAAAAAAAAAAAAAAAAAAAAAAAAAAGGGTTAGGTTAGGTTAGGTTAGGTTAGGTTTAGGTTAGGTTAGGTTCCCAAGGGAGTGTTGCTGGTCCTCCTACTGGGCGCGTCCCCAGGTGGCGGGATAGGGGAAACCACTCGCTCTTGCGCGGGGTGGACCGGGAGTTTTCCCGGCGCGGACAAAAACCAGCGAGGCAGGCGTGCCTTTAGTCCATCGTTATGGACACGCCTAGGGAGCACACCCCGACAGAAAAGCCGAAGCTGTGGATCAGCACAAAAAACATGTCGGTAATCGGAAATTTAATACTACCGCAGGAGGGTACCAGCGAGTCTGGAGAGTCCCTCCGTGCTACGGCACGCAAGCCCCACGAATCTGCGGGGGGCAAAGACTACCGGTGTGTTGCGGGGGAAGGGCACGAAAAGGGCGGTGAGGAAGTGTGGTGCCTGAGATGGGCGGAGTGGCAGAGATAGTGCCTGAGATGGGCGGTGTTTTTAAAAGACGGTGAGGCTGTTTTAGCCGAAAAGGGTGAGGTCCGGCACTTGTGCCAATAGGAGGAGAAATTAAAGAGGCGCGTGTTGTTAGTGGAGCGTTTAGACCTGTCAGAATGGCCTCGATTATAAGTGGTCAATCGAGATCAGTGACGTCTCGGGGACGTTTCTGGGCGTCAGAGTCAGAAACAGAGAGCGTCATGTCTTGGTATCTCAACATTCGGAGACGAGGTCACAATTCCGAAAAGACCGAAAACGACCTCGAAGTAGGAAATTTAATTCCGGCTCTTCGGAAGCCGATGAGGAGTGCGAGAGACCGAAGATAAAGATCATATCGGTGAAACGCAAAAATATGAGCGGAGGAAGATGCAAGTCAGCCAACAAGGCCAAACAAGTCTCGACTGAAGCCAAACGGGAGGAGTCTCGGCTACAGGGGAACTCGAGGTAAACAGGCTATGCAGGCGAGAGCAAGCTCCAGGCTCTCGGACATATTCATGGAGTTGAATAGCCAAAGTATAAGTGGCCCCCTGGTGCAAGACCTACAACATCAGGTCTCAAACAACCTTGCCATTATTAATAAAGTGGCTAGCAGATCGGGCAATCTTAAGGGTACTTCACAAGGCCTTAAGGAAGCTGCCGGGGCTATTCACACGGCGGTGGATATATTGGCCCGCAAAACGGCCAACGATGAAGTGATGCAGCTGCGAGCGACGACGAACGCGCGCTTAAGCCAGGAGCTGACCGAGCTGCGACAAGAATGAGTAATATGAGGGCTGATCTTGAGCGCTCCAGAGTTGTTGGACAGGCCCCAATAAACATCAAGGGAGATGGCGCGCACAGGTAATGGTGCAAGGGGCCGTTACTGAATAAACGATTGGCGCGCTGGAGGACAGACTTCTTCCAGAAAAGCCTATGCGCCCTCCGTGGCCGCGGATAAGAGCGCATAGCGCCGCCTCTCGAGCTGTGTCAGTGCCTACTGTAACACATTGGTAGCTCCTGCCAATCCAGCACCTAAAGGAAAGGGCCAAAGAAAGGCAAGAAGTCCAATATAAAGAAGAAAATCTCGCAACCCCGCACCAGCGAGCCTCGTCCACTGCCTCCTGCACCGGCCGATGTCAATGAGGGCTGGAATATAGTGGTGCGTAAAGGTAAGCAGAACGCAGGCAGCAGCCAGCAGCAGCCAGGCACAAAACTACAGCCGAAAGCTAGGCCTAAAATTGCTAAGAAGAAGCAGCTACGCCTCCGCGGTCGGCAGTAGTAACATTAACGTTACAGCAGAATACTGCCAGCAAGGACCTGACATACCGCGACGTTCTTACCCAGATCAAGCAGGCGGTGAAATTAGAAGATCTGGGTATTCAGGACGTGCGACTCAGGGTCGCCTCTACTGGTGCTAGGGTTCTAGAGCTACCTGGCAGCACAATAGCGCTGAGGAAGGCGGATGCCCTCGCCCAACGGCTGCGCGTGGTATTAGACACAATGATGTGTTAGTCGCAAGACCGGTGAAGTGTGCAGAGTTACGGGTCAGTGGCCTGGACGACTCTGCCACTTCAGAGGAGGTAGCGCAGGCCATAAGCCGAGTTGGCGGATGTGATGTCGGATCGATAAAAGTAGGGGAGATCCGGCAAGACCGCAACGGCTTGGCACAGCCTGGGTTCGCTGCCCTATTGCAGCGGCCACCAAAAAGGCACAGTGGTTCGCGGATCCTTGTGGGCTTCGTGTCGGCGCGGGTGCAACTGCTGCAAGAGCGAGTCCGGCGTTGTTTCCGCTGCCACGATGTTGGCCACGTGGCAAGAGAAGTGTAGCAGTGCACTCGATCGGAGCCAGCAGTGCTTCAGGTGCGGCCAAGCC
>JAEIOK010000104.1:0-21198 GCA_019049475.1 Eueides isabella | reverse complement strand
AGAAGGGCAGCGACGGCGTGGTTGGCCTGAAGCAGGAGTTCAAGGGCCCGATCGCCGGCATCAGCCTGACCTTCTGATCGAGCATTACCGCTCTCTCCAGCGCGGCGCCCGGGCAACCGGCGCCGCGTTTTTCATGCGTGCCGCAGGGAAGCCGGCAGAGTCGACGCTCCCCCCTCCCACCCGCTGGCCTGCAACAAAAAACCCCGGCTTTCGCCGTAATGCTGTTCACTTAAGCAGCTGGGCCAATCAGAATCCGATGCCAGTCTTCTGGCATCGGATTTTTTGTGTCCATCCAACAGCAGCTGCTCGACCTTGGTGACCTGTTCAATTTTTCCGACCTGAGCACCTTCACCCAGAACATCCCGGTGGAATGGGTGTCCAGCGCGTTGGAGCTCTCCTCGCAGGCCACAATCCGCAGGCGCAGATTACCCAGCGATCAGGTGCTGTGGCTCGTGCTGGGTATGGCCCTGTTCCGCGACGAGCCGGTGCATGAGGTGGCCAGGCGGCTGAACTATCTGTGCCCAAGGCCTTGGCATCAGCTGGATCTGCCTGCAGCGCAGCGGCATCAGCCAGGCGCGCGCGCGGCTTGGTGCCGATCCGGTAGAGGATCTTTTCCGCAAGTGCGGCCAAGCATTGGGGAGCCGAG
This sequence comes from Eueides isabella, assembly GCA_019049475.1. Taxonomy (NCBI): domain Eukaryota; kingdom Metazoa; phylum Arthropoda; class Insecta; order Lepidoptera; family Nymphalidae; genus Eueides; species Eueides isabella. The sequence continues at coordinate 20,552 of JAEIOK010000104.1, read as the reverse complement.
CGCTACCCCGACGATGACTGGCAGGGCCTGCAGGTGCTGGCCGTGGACGGCGCGCTGTTGCGCACCGCGGACACGCCGGAACTGCGCACGCATTTTGGCTCGGGCAACACCGGCACGGAGCGGCAGACGCCTTATCCGCTCATGCGGCTGGTGGCACTGATGAACGTGCGCTCGCACATCATGCTCGATGCCCGGCTCAGCCCCTATCGTCGAGGCGAAATGCGTTTGGCAGAGGACTTCCTCGAGAAGATTCCAGATCGTTCAATCACCTTGCTGGACAAGGGTTTCTGGGGCGCGGATCTGCTGCTCAGCCTGGCTGGAAACGGTACTGAGCGGCACTGGCTTACGCCCTCGCGAAGCAATTTGGTGGCCGAAGAAGTTGAGCGCTACAACGCGCACGATCGGTTGCTGGAAATGCGCGTCTCCGCGCAGGCGCGGAAGAAGAATCCCGCGCTGCCAACGCACTGGCGAGTGCGCGAGGTGAGCTACGAGCATCAGGGCAAGATGAAGACGGTGCTGACGTCCCTGCCGGCGGAGACCTACAGCACAAAGGCCGTAGCCGAGCTCTACCAGGAACGCTGGGAAATCGAACTGGGCTTCCGCGATCTCAAAAGCTCGATGCAGCGAAATGCAGTGACCCTGCGCAGCAAGACCGTCGAGCTGGTGTATCAGGAAGTCTGGGGCCTGCTGCTGGCGTACAACATCATCCGACGCGAGGCGAGCCAAGCAGCGGTTGCCTACGGCCGCGCACCCTCGGAAATACGCTTCAAACCTGCCTGCCACTACATTGCGGCCCAGCTGATCGTGATGGCTGCGGCACAACCGGCATCGGCTACCGGGAGGCGGCTGTCCCAACTACGGTCTGGGGTTGGCAGCCTCTTCCTGGAACACCGTCCCCGGCCGACAACGCCGAGGACGGTGAAGATTTCCAAGACCCGCTATCCGGTAGATCGCAAGGCTGCACCGCTTAAGTGAACAGCATTCCGGCTTTCGCCGGGTTTTTCGCGTGCAACGCGCGGGCGCGTTACTTCTTCTTCGGCATGTACAGATCGGTGATCGTGCCGTCGTAGATTTCCGAGGCCATCGCCACCGATTCGCTCAGCGTCGGGTGGGCGTGGATGGTGTGGCCGATGTCTTCGGCTTCGGCGCCCATCTCGATGGCCAGGCCGATCTCGGCCAGCAGGTCACCGGCATGCACGCCGACGATGGCACCACCGATGATGCGGTGGGTCTCTTCATCGAAGATCAGCTTGGTGAAGCCTTCGGTGCGACCGATGCCGATCGCGCGGCCGCTGGCGGCCCACGGGAACTTGGCCACGCCGACCTTCAGGCCCTTGGCCTTGGCTTCGGTCTCGGTGACGCCAACCCAGGCGATTTCCGGGTTGGTGTAGGCCACCGACGGAATCACGCGGGCGACCCATTCCTTCTTGTGGCCGGCAGCCACTTCGGCGGCCAGCTTGCCCTCGTGCGTGGCCTTGTGGGCCAGCATCGGGTTGCCGACGATATCGCCGATGGCAAAGATGTGCGGCACGTTGGTGCGCATCTGCCGGTCCACCGAATGAAGCCACGCTCGGTGACCTGCACGCCGGCCTTCTCGGCATCGATCTTCCTGCCGTTCGGCGAGCGGCCCACGGCCACCAGCACGCGGTCGAAGGTGCCCTGCGCCAGCGCGGGCGACTGGCCTTCCTCGCAGCTTCGAAGGTCACGGTGATGCCCTTGGCATCGGCGGTGACGCCGGAGGCCTTGGTCTTCAGGTGCACTTCGATGCCCTGCTTCTTCAGGCGGTCGGCCAGCGGCTTGACCAGATCCTTGTCGGCACCCGGCATCAGCTGGTCCATGAACTCGACCACGGTGACCTTGCTGCCCAGCGCGCCGTACACGGTGGCCATTTCCAGGCCGATGATGCCGCCGCCGACGACCAGCAGCGAGCCCGGCACTTCGGCCAGCTCCAGCGCGTCGGTGGAATCCATCACGCGCTTGTCGTCCCACGGGAAGTTCGGCAGCTTCACCGCCTGCGAACCGGCGGCGATGATGCACTTCTGGAAGCGCAGCAGCTGGGTGCTGCCGTCAGCCGCGGTGATTTCCAGCTCGTTGGCCGAAACAAACCTGCCGACGCCCTGCACGCTGCGGACCTTGCGCTGCTTGGCCATGCCGGCCAGGCCCTTGGTCAGCTGGTTGACGACCTTTTCCTTGTACTGGCGCAGCTTGTCCAGGGTGATGGTCGGCTTGCCGAACTCGACGCCGAAATCACCGGCATGGGCCACTTCGTCGATGACCGCTGCGGCGTGCAGCAGGGCCTTGGACGGAATGCAGGCCCACGTTGAGGCAGACGCCGCCGAGGCTGGCGTAGCGCTCGACCAGCACGGTGTCCAGGCCGACGTCGGCGGCGCGGAAGGCGGCGGTGTAGCCGCCCGGGCCCGAGCCCAGCACGACCATTTCGCATTCGATATCGGCCGGCTTGCCGCTGGACAGCGCCGGCTTCGGTGCCGCCGGCTCGGCCGGGGCGCGGTGCGACGGGGTCACCGGCGGCTTGCTGGCCGGGGCGGCCGCCGCCGGGGCCGGCGCAGCGGCCTTGGCCGGGGCTTCGGCGGCGCCTTCAGCGTCCAGCACCACGACCACGGCGCCTTCGGAGAGGGTGTCACCCAGCTTGACCTTGATTTCCTTGACCACGCCGGCCGCCGAGGACGGCACTTCCAGGGTGGCCTTGTCCGACTCCAGGGTCACCAGACCCTGGTCCTTCTTCACCGTGTCGCCGACGGCGACCAACACTTCGATCACCGGCACATCGCTGTAATCGCCGATGTCGGGAACCTTGACTTCAATCGTGGCCATGGTGGTTTTCCTCGTGCCCGGCCGGCGTGGCCGGCGGGCTGTCACTGCATCTGTTCACGCGGCCGCGCCAGGGGGCAGCGGCCGCACGGTGGGGGCGAAGCGGTGCCTTACAGCAGCACGCGGCGCATGTCGGCCAGTACCTGCGACAGGTACGTGGTGAAGCGTGCGGCCAGGGCGCCATCGATGACGCGGTGGTCGTAGCTCAGCGACAGCGGCAGCATCAGCTTCGGCGCGAATTCCTTGCCGTTCCAGACCGGCTGGATGGCCGACTTGGAGACGCCGAGGATGGCCACTTCCGGTGCATTGACGATCGGGGGTGAACGCGGTGCCACCGATGCCGCCCAGCGAGCTGATCGAGAAGCAGCCGCCGCTCATGTCGGCCGGGCCCAGTTTGCCGTCGCGGGCCTTCTTGGCCAGCTCGGTGGTTTCCTGCGCGATCTGCACCACGCCCTTCTTGTCCACATCGCGGATGACCGGCACGACCAGGCCATTGGGCGTATCGGCGGCGAAGCCGATGTGGAAGTACTTCTTCAGGGTCAGGTTTTCACCGCTGGCATCGAGCGAAGCGTTGAATTCCGGGAACTTCTTCAGTGCCGCGGCGCTGGCCTTGATCAGGAAGGCGAGCATGGTCAGCTTGATGCCGGCCTTCTCGTTTTCCTTGTTCAGCGCCACGCGCAGGCCTTCCAGGTCGGTGATGTCGGCCTGTTCGAACTGGGTGACGTGCGGGATCATCGCCCAGTTGCGGGCCAGGTTCGCACCGGAAATCTTCTTGATGCGCGACAGCGGCTGCACTTCGGTCTCGCCGAACTTGCTGAAGTCGACCTTCGGCCACGGCAGCAGGTTCAGGCCACCGCCGGCGGCGACGGCAGCACCGGCTGCCGCCGGCACGCCACCGCTGAGCGCGGCCTTGACGAACTTCTGCACGTCACCCTTGGTGATGCGGCCGCCCTTCTCGGTGCCGCTGATCTGCAGCAGGTCCACGCCCAGTTCGCGGGCGAACACGCGCACGGCCGGGGTGGCGTACGGCACCTTGGCCGGCAACACGCCCTCGGCGTTGAACTGCACCGGCGGGCTGGACGGGGTGCCGGCCGAGGCGATCTCGCGGGCCGCCAGCTTGTCCGGCTGCGCCGGAACGGCGACCGGCTCGACCTTGGTGGCGGTCTCGGCAGCGGCCGGGGCGGCGGCTGCGGCGGCCTTGGTCGGAGCCGGCGCGGCAGCGCCATCGGCCTCGATGATGGCGACCACGGCACCCTGCGACAGGGTGTCGCCGACCTTGACCTTCAGTTCCTTGACCACGCCAGCGACCGAGGACGGCACTTCCATGGTGGCCTTGTCGCTTTCCAGCGTGACCAAGCCCTGGTCCTTCTTGACCGTATCGCCGACGGCGACCAGCACTTCGATGACCGGGATGTCGGTGTAATCACCGATGTCCGGCACCAGGGCTTCAACGGCACCGCCGCTGGCAGCCGGGGCGGCCGGCGCTGCAGCGGCCGGGGCCGGGGCGCTCTGGGTGGCGGCCGCCGGGCAGCGGCCTTGGCCGGTGCCGGCGCGGCGGCGGCCGGCGTGGCAGCCTCGCCTTCAGCCACTTCGATCAGGGCCACGACCTTGCCCTCGGAGAGGTTGTCGCCGACCTTGACCTTGATTTCCTTGACCACACCGGCGACCGAGGACGGCACTTCCATCGTGGCCTTGTCGCTTTCCAGCGTCACCAACCCCTGGTCCTTCTTGACCGTGTCGCCGACGGCGACAAGCACCTCGATTACCGGGATATCGCTGTAGTCACCGATATCGGGGACAAGTGCTTCCTTGATTTCGGCCATGGGGATAACTCCGGCAATCTGGTGTAGGGAAACGTCTATTGTGCGGCCAGAGGGGGCCAGCGCCAACCGTACAGGTGTTTTCAGTACGCACGCCGTCGGGACACGCTGTTGCCAAAGGCCTGCGGGCACTTCCAGTCGGTAGCGTATTGTCCCGACGATGTCCGCTTCATGTCGCCAGCGCGTCAGCCAGCGGTTGCCAGGCCTGGCGCAGGCGGGGCAAGGACCACGCCGCGTTGGCCGGGCTGGTGGACGGCAGGGCGAGCAGTGCCGGCGCTGCCGCCAGATCCGGCACAACCCAGCGCTGCAGCGCCTGCCAGGCCGCGCCGCCGTTGCAGGCGATCAACCGCAACCCAGGCAGGCCGGCGATCAGTGCAGGCAGCGCATTGGGCACTTCCGATCCGCGCACGATGTCCGCATCCAGGCTGCCGCGCCGCTCGCACTGGCCGATCACATCCCACAGGCCGACACCGGCAGTGGCGAGCGCGCGCAGCCGCGCCGGGTACGCAAGTGCCGGATCGAAGCCACACAGGCCGCCCAGCAAGGGCCAGAAGCGATTGCGCGGATGCGCGTAGTACTGCTGTTCCTGCAGCGATGCGACACCGGGCATCGAGCCCAGCACGAGCACGCGGCAATCGGCATCCACGCACGCAGGCAGGCCGATGCACACCGCATCACTACTCACATTCCCTCCAACTGCATGAACACCCGCTTGTGCATGAAACCCCTTTAAAACAGCGTTTTCGCTCTGCCCGCTGAACAATGGAAACCAAATTTTAACGCGCGTCGGATGCGATTCATGTTGAGGCGACTACGGTGACATCGCCCCTCAACCGGGGGCCCAAAACAAGAAAGAACAGGAGATACCCCCATGCGTTCCATCCGTATCCTGAGCCTCGCCCTGCTGACCTCCGCTGCCTTCGCACCTGCCGCGTTCGCGCAGGACGGCAGCAGCACCGATACCGCCTCGGGCAAGCATTTTGCCGTGGTGGGCGGCGTTTCGCTGCTGCAGCCGAAGAATGACCCGATCGACGGCATCAAGAAGGTCGATGGCGGCCCGGCGCCGACCGTCAGCTTCAGCTACTACGTCAACGACAACTGGGCCGTTGAACTGTGGGGCGCTGCCGACAAGTTCGACCACCGCGTCAAGGGTCCGGGCAATGCCCGCCTGGGCAGCGTCGAGCAGCAGCCGGTCGCACTGAGCGGCCAGTACCACTTCGGCCAGGCTGACAACGTATTCCGTCCGTTCGTGGGCGTTGGATACTTCCAGTCGGCCTTCAGCAACGAGAACTTCGCCGGTGGCGATGACATCCGCCTGAAGGACGCCAAGGGTGCCATCGGCACCGTGGGTGTGGACATGAACATCAACTCCACCTGGTTTGCCCGCCGCCGATGCGCGCTACATGCATTCGCGCCCGGACCTGAAGGTGGCCGGCCAGAAGGTGGGCGAAGCCAAGCTTGACCCGTGGACCGTGGGCTTCGGCATCGGCGCACGCTTCTAAGCGGCTCCCTGCTCCACTGTGTTGAAACGACGGGCCCTGCGGGGCCCGTCGTCGTTTCCGGTAGAGTCGACCGTTGGTCGACTGCCTTATGTAGAGTCGAGCCATGCTCGACTGCCCTTCTGGAAAGGCAGCCGAGCATGGCTCGGCTCTACAAGAACCTGACCCGGGGACGCCATGCACGAAATCGACCTGCTGGTGATCGGCGGCGGCATCAACGGCGCCGGCATCGCGCGTGATGCCAGCGGCCGCGGCCTGCGCGTACTGCTGTGCGAACAGCACGACCTGGCCGCGCACACGTCCAGCGCCAGCAGCAAGTTGATCCACGGCGGCCTGCGCTATCTGGAACAGCGCGAGTTCGGTCTGGTGCGTAAGGCGCTGGGCGAGCGCGAAACCGTCCGCCGGCAGGCGCCCATCTGGTCCGTCCGCTGCGCTTCGTGCTGCCGTGGGAACCGCACCTGCGGCCACGCGGGTTGCTGCGCGTGGGCCTGTGGCTGTACGACCACCTGGGCCAGCGCAGCCCGGCCTTCCCGGCGTCGCGATCGCTGCAGCTGCGTGATGATGCACTGGGCGCATGGTTGTCGCCGCATCTGCAGCAGGCCTTCAGCTATGCTGATGCGCAGGTGGACGATGCGCGGCTGGTGGTACTCAATGCGCTGGATGCCGCCCAGCGCGGCGCGCGCATCCTGACCGGTACCCGCTGCACGGATCTGCAGCAGACGCCCACGCACTGGCTGGCAACGCTGGAAGACAGCGACGGCCAGCCTCACCACGTGCAGGCCAGGGCGGTCGCCAACGCTGCCGGGCCCTGGGCCGGTGGCGTGCTGCAACGCATGCAGCCGGGCAATGGCGCGCCCGCGCTGCGCCTGGTGCAGGGCAGCCACATCGTGCTCCATCGCCCCTGGCCCGTGCACAGCGCCTGCCTGCTGCAGCAGCCCGACGGGCGCGTGGTGTTCCTGCTGCCCTTCGCCCACGACCACCTGCTGGTGGGTACCACCGATACCGACTACCGCGGCGACCCGGCGCGCTGCAGCGTGCTGCCTTCGGAGATCGAGTACCTGTGTGCGGCGGCCAACCGCTATCTGCGCGAGCCGATCCGCGCAGCCGACGTGGTCTGGCAGTTTGCCGGCGTGCGCCCGCTGCTGGCCGACCCCGACCCGCAGGCGGCGAAGTTGAGCCGCGACTACCGGCTGCAGCTGCAGGGTGGCGGCGCGCCGGCCGTGCATGTGCTGGGCGGCAAGCTGACCACCTACCGGGTGCTGGCCGAGGAAGCACTGGACCTGCTGCGCACGCACCTGCCCGGCATGGGGCCCGCATGGACGGCACACGGCGATGCCCTGCCCGGCAGTGACTGGGGGGATGCCGATGCGGCGCAGGCCAGGCTGCAGGACAGTGCGCCCTGGCTGCCGGCCGCCCTGGCCCGACGCTGGGCCGAAGCCTATGGCAGCCGCAGTGCGATGCTGCTGGAAGGGGCGACCGCGCTCGCCGATCTGGGCGAGGACTTCGGCGGTGGCCTGTATGCGCGCGAGGTGGCATGGCTGCAGCAGCATGAGTGGGTGCGCAGCGCCGAGGACGTGCTGTGGCGGCGCCGCAAGCTGGGCCTGCGCCTGGACCCGTCAGAGGTGGCGCGGCTGCAGGCGTGGATGCAGGGTCGGTAGCGCCGGGCCGTGCCCGGCGGAGAACAGAAGCGCCGCGCTGCGCGCTCGCGGGGCATGGCCCCGCGCTACCTGCGTTCGTCGCGCCCCAGGTAGCGCCGGGCCGTGCCCGGCATCATGCCGGAAACACCGCGCTGCGCGCTCGCGGGGCATGGCCCCGCGCTACCTGCGTCCGTCGCGCCCCAGGTAGCGCCGGGCCGTGCCCGGCGGCATGCCGGAAGCACCGCGCTGCGCGCTCGCGGGGCATGGCCCCGCGCTACCTGTGATCGTCCCGTCCCGGGTAGCGCCGGGCCGTGCCCGGCGGCATGCCGGAACCACCGCGCTGCGCGCTCGCGGGGCATGGCCCCGCGCTACCTGCGTTCGTCGCGCCCCGGGTAGCGCCGGGCCGTGCCCGGCGTCATGCCGGAAGCACCGCGCTGCGCGCTCGCGGGGCATGGCCCCGCGCTACCTGTGATCGTCCCGTCCCGGGTAGCGCCGGGCCGTGCCCGGCGGCATGCCGGAACCACCGCGCTGCGCGCTCGCGGGGCATGGCCCCGCGCTACCTGCGTTCGTCGCGCCCCGGGTAGCGCCGGGCCGTGCCCGGCGTCATGCCGGAAGCACCGCGCTGCGCGCTCGCGGGGCATGGCCCCGCGCTACCTGTGATCGTCCCCGTCCCGGGTAGCGCCGGGCCGTGCCCGGCGTCATGCCGGAAGCACCGCGCTGCGCGCTCGCGGGGCATGGCCCCGCGCTACCCGGCGGATCATGGCCGATGCATTAGGATTTCCCCATCGCCACCGGAGACGCCCCATGACGCCCCGCTATGTGCTGGCCATTGACCAGGGCACCACCAGTTCGCGCGCGATCCTGTTCGACCGCAACGGCACCATCGTCGGCAGTGCGCAGCGGGAATTCAGCCAGCTGTTTCCGCAGCCCGGCTGGGTGGAACACGATCCGCGCGAGATCCTCACCAGTGTCTACGCGACGATGACCGAGCTGCTCAGCCGTGAGCAGATCGACCCACGGCACATCGCCGCGCTGGGCATCACCAACCAGCGCGAAACCACCGTGGTCTGGGACCGCGCCACCGGCCAGCCGATCCACAACGCCATCGTCTGGCAGTCGCGGCAGAGCCAGGCCATCTGCGAGCGGCTGCGCTCCGACGGCCACGAAGCCTTGATCCGCGAGCGCACCGGCCTGCTGATCGATGCGTACTTTTCGGCCACGAAGGTGCGCTGGATCCTCGACCACGTGGAGGGCGCACAGCAGCGCGCCGAGCGCGGCGAACTGCTGTTCGGCACCATCGACAGCTGGCTGGTCTGGAACCTCAGCGGTGGCCAGGCGCACGTGACCGACTACAGCAATGCCGCGCGCACCCTGCTGTTCAACATCCATACCCTGGAATGGGACGAGGACCTGCTGGCGCTGCTGGAGATCCCACGCGCGATGCTGCCCCAGGTGCGCGATTCCAGCGCGGTGTACGCGCATACGCGGCCGCAGTTCTTCTTCGATCATCCGATCCCGATCGCCGGCATCGCCGGTGACCAGCAGGCAGCGCTGTTCGGCCAGGCCTGTTTCCAGCCGGGCATGGTCAAGAACACCTATGGCACCGGCTGCTTCATGCTGATGCACACCGGCGCCCAGGCGGTGCGTTCACGCAATGGCCTGCTGACACCATCGCCTGGGGCATCGGCGGCCAGGTGGAATATGCGCTGGAGGGATCGATCTTCATTGCCGGCTCGGTGGTGCAATGGCTGCGCGACGAATTGCGCATGATCGAGCGTGCCAGCGACAGCCAGGCGCTGGCGGCACAGGTGGAAGACAGCGGCGGCGCCTATCTGGTGCCGGCCTTCGTCGGCCTGGGCGCCCCGTACTGGCGCAGCGATGTGCGCGGGGCGATGTTCGGCCTGACCCGTGGCACCAGCAAGGCGCATCTCGTGCGTGCCGCACTGGAGGCGATGGCCTACCAGACCCGCGACGTGCTGGATGCAATGCAATCGGATGCGGGCATCGCACTGAGCGAACTGCGCGCCGATGGCGGTGCGATCGGCAATGATTTCCTGGCCGGGTTCCAGGCCGACATCCTCGGCGTGCCGCTGCTGCGGCCGCGTCTTACCGAAACCACCGCGCTGGGTGCGGCCTACCTGGCCGGGCTGGCGGTGGGGTTCTGGGAAAGCCGCGGGCAGATCGCCGCGCAGTGGGGCCTGGACCGCCGTTTCGAGCCGCAGATGGCGGCGGCGCGGCGCGAGAAACTGTATGCGGGGTGGCAGCAGGCCGTGGCTGCCACCCTCGCCTTCCACGTTGATTGAGGGCGGTAGCGCCGGGCCATGCCCGGCGAATACCCATGCCGCCGGGCGTGGCCCGGCGCTACCTGAAAATCAGAACGCCGGCAGCACCGCGCCCTTGTACTTGCTCTCGATGAAGGCCTTCACCTGCGGGCTGGTCAGCGCCTTGGCCAGCTTCTGCACGTGGGCGTCGTCCTTGTTGTCCGGGCGCGCGACCAGGAAGTTCACGTACGGCGAATCCTTGCTCTCGATCGCCAGTGCATCCTGGGTCGGGTTCAGGCCCGCATCCAGCGCGTAGTTGGTGTTGATCAGGGCCAGGTCGACCTGGTCCAGCACGCGCGGCAGCATGGCCGAGTCCAGCTCGCGGAACTTCAGGTTCTTCGGGTTGGCGATGATGTCGCGCTGGGTCGACAGGGCATTGCTCGGGTCCTTCAGCTCGATCACGCCGGCCTTGTGCAGCAGGATCAGCGCGCGGCTGTTGTTGCTCGGGTCGTTGGGGATGACCACATCGGCGCCTTCGCGCAGGTCGGCCAGCGACTTGATCTTGCGCGAGTACGCACCGAAGGGCTCGATGTGCACGCCGATCACCTTGGTCAGGTCGGTCTTGCGGTCGCGGTTGTAGGCATCCAGGTAGGGCTCGGTCTGGAAGTAGTTGGCGTCCACCTGCTTCTGCACCAGCTGGTCGTTGGGCTGCACGTAGTCATTGAACACGCGCACGTCCAGGTCCACGCCTTCCTGCTTGAGGATCGGCTTGACCACCTCCAGGATCTCCGCATGCGGCACGGCGGTGGCGGCCACCACCAGCTTCTGCGAAGGCTCGCCGGACTTGCCGCAGGCGGTCAGGGCCAGCGCAGCGGCGAACAGGGGCAGCAACAGGGTCTTCTTCATGGGGGCAACGGGTCTCTCGGGGGGAGGGATCAGGAATTTTCGTAGTTGCTGAGGGCCAGGTCGAGCAGCGCCTTGGCCTGCTCGCGCAGCATCACCGGCTCGACGATCTCGGCATCGGAACCGTAATGCAACACGTCCATCAGCAGCTCGCGCGAGACGCTGTAGGGCACCTTCAGTTCGTAGCGGCCATCGGGCAGGAAACGGCCCTGCTGCTTGGAATGCCAGTGCTCGTCGGCCACCCAGCGCGCCGCCTTGGCGCTGAACAGGATGGTCGCCCAGCCCTTGGGCGCGCCGGAGAAGATGCCGTAGCTGGCACCCAGCTGCTCGTCCAGCTCGCTGTCGGCCACGTCGCGGGCGCTGTTGTCGACCACCCGCGCCTTGTGCACGCGGTCCACGGCGAAGCTGCGCAGCGCGTCGCGGTCATGGTCCCAGGCATCCAGGTACCAGTTGTCGCGGTAATGGGTCAGCCGCTGCGGCGAGACCGTGCGCCGGGTCGATTCATCGGTGGAGCGGGCGCGGTACTCGAAGGCCAGCTGCTTGCGTTCCAGCACGGCCGAGGCGACGGTGCGGAAGCTGCCTTCGTCGAACTTGCGGCCGCGGTGCGGAATGACCCGCACCCGATCGACCGGCCAGTTGGAGACACCGGCCTGGGCCGCCAGCAGGCTTTCGATGCGCTGCTGCAGGGGGGCGAGCACCGACGACAGCACGCCGCCACCGGTCCGCGCCAGCAGGTGCTGCGAGGCCAGCAGGGCGTGAAGCTCCTCCGAGCTGAGCCATAGTCCGGGCAGCTCGAAGCGGTCGCTTTCGTCGGCCTGGTAACGGAAGCCGGCCTCGCCGTCGCCCTCGATCGGAGCCATCAACGCATCGCGCAGGAAGGCCAGATCACGGTAGACGGTGGCACGGGAACAACCGAGCTTGTCCTGCAGGGTCGCCACCGTCACCGGATAGCGTGCGGACTTGAGCAGACGATGCAGGGCGGTGATGCGTTCGTATCGGTCCATGCCCCCGATTATGTCCGAGTCGCGGGCGTTGTGCGGGGGCTTTGGGCTATCGTGGGCGCCCCTGCCCCCACGGAGCGCCCGATGCGCCGCCTGCCTGCCCTGCCCCTGCTGGCCTGCCTGCTGCTGGCGGCCTGCGATCGCGCGCCTGCCCCGGAGGCTGGCACGGCCGCGCCCCCCGTCACAGCCCCGTCCCCGGTACCGGCCGCTGCGGCCGCCGATCCGGCGCAGGCGGTGCGGGTGGCCAGCGAGCGCCTGGCCGGGCTGCGCAGCTTCCACGCCGAACTGGACCTGCTGGGAGCCGCCCAGCCGGTGCACAGCGCGATGGACTTCGTCGCCCCCGACCGCTTCCGGGTGCAGACCCCGGCCGGAACGCAGACGATCATCGGCGACACGATGTTCCTGCAGGCCGGCGGCGCCATCCAGCAGGTACCGAGCCCGCCGGGACTGCTGGAACAGTGGCGCAGCCCGCTGCCGGCCGACGCACCGACCGCCGCCCTGCAGGCCGAGGACCTGGGCCGGCAGTCGCTGGACGGGGTCGACACCCGCCACTACCGCCTGCAGGGTGCCGGCGGCGAGCGCCTGGAGTACTGGGTGGACGACCAGGGCCTGCCGCGGCAGATCGTGCGCAATGGCAGCAACCAGGGGCGCCCGTACCAGCTGCGCCTGCGCTACTCGCGCTTCAATGACCCGGCGCTGCGTATCGACCTCCCCTGAATGGGCTACGGCGGTAACGCCTGCTGAAGCGCCGATCCAGACCCGTTCTGACGGTCATGGCGCTTCCAGTATCATCACGGGTTGTTAACCGCTTCGGAGAGCCCTCGATGTCCCTGCGCGTGTCCCTGCTTGTGCCCCTGTTGCTGTGCGCACCCTTGGCGTATGCCCAGGATGCTTCCGAACTGGCGGCGATGACCTCGCCGTGGAGCGGCAGCGGCGGCGAACTGGGCTTTGCCGCCGCCAGTGGCAACAGCAGCACCGAGAGCTTCAACGGCGCCCTGCGCCTGCGCTATACCGATGGCGACTGGGTGCACACCATGGACCTGTTCGGCCTGCGCTCCAGCTCCAAGGTGACCGAGACCAACGACGACGGCACCACCACCCGCCGCGACAACACCACGGCCAACCGCTACACCGGCGCCGCCGGCAGCGCGCTGCAGCTGGGCGAGCACCGCCAGCTGTTCGCCAAGGTGCGTACCGAGCGCGATGACTTCGCCACCTACGACCGCCGCAGCTCGTTCGGCCTGGGCTACGGTACGCGCCTGTTCAACACCGAGAAGTTCTCCTTCGATGCCCTGATCGGCCCGGGTGTCAGCCGTACCCACAGCACCGAAGACGACCGCACCCGCACCGGCCTGATTGGTCAGGGCCAGTTCGAACTGAAGTACGCCATCACGTCCAACACCGACCTGATCAACAACCTGCTGGTCGAATCGGGCTCGTACAACACCTTCGGCCAGAACGATTTCGGCGTGTCGGTGAGCATGAACGAACATCTGGCCCTGAAGGCCGGCTGCAGGCCCGATACAACAGCGACGTGGCCGAGGACAAGCGGAAGACCGATACCCTGACCACGATGAACGTGGTCTACAAGTTCAAATGAGAAACGGGCGCCCAAGGCGCCCGTTCTTCATTTGTAGAGTCGAGCCATGCTCGACTGCTGTTGGCCCTGCAGTCGAGCATGGCTCGACTCTACAAAAGCGGGGTCGAGCATGGCTCGACTCTACCGATCGGCGGGTCAGACGTTCAGCAGTTCGCCTGCGCCGTCATCGAGCAGCATCTTCGCCACCTGCTGGCCCAGCGTTTCCGGATCACTGGCCGGGCCCACCGCTTCAGCGCGCACCGCGCGGCCATCACTGGCACTGCCGACCATGCCCTGCAGGTGCAGGTCCTGGCCCTGCCACTGCGCAATGGCCGCGACCGGCACGTGGCAGCTGCCATGCAGCGCGCGGTTCATCGCCCGCTCCGCTTCCACGCAGGCACGGGTATCGGCGTCATCCAGCTGGGCGAACAGCGCCATCAACCGCGCGTTGCCGCCATCGCATTCCACCGCCACCGCGCCCTGCGCCGGCGCCGGCAGCCACTGCGGTGGTTGCAGGCGGGCGACGATGCGGTTGCCCAGGCCCAGCCGTTCCAGCCCGGCCACGGCCAGCACGATGGCGTCGTAGCCACCGTTGTCCAGCTTGGCCAGGCGCGTATTGACGTTGCCACGCAGGTCCAGCAGCTGCAGGTCCGGGCGCAGCGCGCGCAGCTGCGCCTGACGGCGCAGCGAGGACGTGCCCACGCGCGCGCCGATGGGCAGCGCGTCCAGCGAGGCATACAGGTTGGAAACGAAGCCATCGGCCGGATCATGGCGTGTCAGCATCGCCGGCAGCGCGAACGGCGCATCCAGTTCCATCGGCACATCCTTCAGCGAATGCACCGCGCAGTCGGCATCGCCGCGCAGCATGGCCAGTTCCAGCTCTTTCAGGAACAGGCCCTTGCCGCCGATGGCGGCCAGCGAGCGGTCGAGCACCTCATCGCCGCGGGTGCTCATCGGCACCAGTTCCACGTGCAGGTCGGGGTAGGCCTGGCGCAGGCGGTCGGCGACGTGTTCGCTCTGCCAGAGGGCGAGCGGGCTCTTGCGGGTGGCGATGCGGACGGTTTCCATCCGGCCATTATCGCGCCTATCGGCGGGATACGGCCAACGGCGGAGCCCCTCGTGGCTGGCGGTAGAGTCGACTGTTAGTCGACTAGCCTCGTGAGCTGGCCGGGTGGGTGGGCCGCGCAGGGGACGCTGCAAGTACGTCCATGTAAGCTCGGTCGCCGCATCCATGCGGCTCACGCCCCTGCGCAACCCACCCACCCGGCCCCTGACAGTTTCCGTGCGCGCCAGCCACGGAAGATCAAAAGAAAAAAGCAGAAGCAAAGGCAACAGCCGGCTGCTTCCGGGGTCAGATCCCTTTTCCGCAGGAAAAGGGATCTGACCCCTCTTCCCCCACCCGATAACAACAATGCTCTGCTCTTGCCGTCCGGCGCAGGAAAAACGAGAGGGTTGGGCCGGGGTGGGGTGGCGGGACCGCTGGCGCCATGGATGGCGCCATCGAGCCCCCAAGGGTGAGGGCGCTTTGCTTGCGAAGCACTGCTTCGCAAGCGCCCGAACGCACAGCCGCCAGCGGCTGGGCCGGACCCCGGAGGGGGGGTTACGGCGTGTCCCGCCACCCCACCCCGGCCCGACCCAGCACGTAGCACCAACGAGCCGACCAACCGCCGTTGCAGTTGCCGTTGCCGTTGCCGTTGCCGTTGCTATTGATGTTGATCTGAAAGCAGTCGCGGCCGCAGGCCGCGCGGAAAACTCACAGATGCCGCAGTTCCTGCTTCAGCGTCGCCACGCACCGCCGACTCACTTCCAGCGGCTGCTTGCCATGCCGCAGCACCGCCTGCACCTGCCCACCTACACCACGCCGCAGCTCCACCAGTTCATGGCGGGCCACCAGGCAATTGCGGTGGATGCGCACGAAGCGGCTGGCGAATTCCTCCTCCAGCGACTTCAGCGATTCTTCAATCAGGTCTTCGCCGCGCGCGTGGTGCACCACCACGTACTTCTCTTCGGCCTGCAGGTAGTGGATGTCGTCCAGCGGAATCAGGCGCAGGCTGCCGCGCAGGCGCGCACACAGCATGCTGCGGGCCTGGCCGCCGCTGTGCTCGGGCTGGCCATCGCGGCCGGCCAGGAACGTGCGCGCACGCGCGATGGCCGCAGCCAGCCGCTCCGCACGTACCGGCTTCATCAGGTAATCGATCGCGGCTGCTTCAAACGCCGACAGCGCGTGCGCGTCGTAGGCGGTGCAGAACACCACCGCCGGGCGCGGCTCGAAACTGGCCAGGTGGCGCGCGGCTTCCAGGCCATCCAACCCCGGCATGGCGATATCCAGCAGGACCAGGTCCGGTTGCAGTTCCGCGCACGCGTGCAGGGCCTGTTCGCCGTTGCCGGCCTCGGCCACCACATCGATGCCCTCCTGCGCGGCCAGCAGGCTGCGCAGGCGCTCGCGGGCCAGCGGTTCGTCATCGGCGATGACTACCCTCACGCTCATTCCCTCACTGGATCGGCACTGTCACCTGGCAGGCATAGTAGCCTTCGCTCCAGCCGGCCGTCATCCGCGCGGCGCGGCCAAAGCGCCATGCCAGCCGATGGCCGATGCTGTGCTGCGCGTGGCCGGCACCCCGTGCCAGGGCCAACCCCGGTGCCTGTGGATCCGGTGCAGGGTTGCGAACTGTGATCTGCAGCTCATTGTTCGTGCAGGCCAGCAACAGTTCGATGGTGCCGCCTTCGGGCAGGCGCGAAATACCGTGCAGCACCGCATTTTCGACCAGCGGCTGCAGCACCAGGCGCGGCAGTGCCAGATCCCAGGGCAGCGGCTCGTCGCGCTGCCAGCGCACCTGCAGGCGCTCGCCCAGGCGCAGCGACTCGATGGACAGGTAGCGCTCGGCCAACTCGCACTCGGCCTGCAGGGTGGAATCGCCTTCGCCGGCGCCCAGTGCGGCGCGGAACAGATCGGACAGGTCCAGCACCGCACGTTCGGCCACGGCCGGATCACGATGCAGCAGGCTGGCGATCAGGTTCATGCTGTTGAACAGGAAATGCGGTCGTATGCGCGCCTGCAGCGCGTCGGCCTGGGCGCGCGCATTGGCCTGTATCTGCGCAGCCCAGCGATCACTGACATAGAAGTAGCGCAGCGCCAGCGCGGTGATCAGCGCGGTGGTTGCGGCGCTGCCCAGGGTGAAGCGCCAGAAGCTGATGCCGCGGGTGAAGTTGTCCCCCAGCACCGCGTACAGGGCGTGCACGACACCCGCGCAGGCCACGGCGATCAGCGCCGACAAGCCGATGGCCAGCAATGCGCCCAGCACCTCCGGCAACGTCGACAGTGCCCGCCGCAGCAGGCACAGGCAGGCGCTGACCGCCAGCGACAGCCACAGCGCGAAACCGCTCGCCGACGCCAGCTCGCCCAGGGTCCAGTGACGGCTGCCATCGGGTGCCAGTGCCAGCACCACCACCACCAGTTCGGCCAGACCCAGCATCGCCAGCACGCGCGGCAGGCGGCACAGTTCCGGCATCCACGGAGGGCTGGCGCTGGCAGCCATGGCTCAGGCCACGCCCAGCCGTTCCTGCAGCCAGTCACCCAGCGCCTGGATTTCCTCGGCACACACCTGGTGCGCCATCGGGTAGCGCTGCCACTGCAGCGAGAGGCCCAGCGTGCGCAGCACCTGCGCACTGTGCTCGGCCACCGCCAGCGGAATCACCGGATCGCCACTGCCATGGGCCATGAACACCGGCACGTCGACCGCGCCGTCGACGCGGCGGGCGGCTTCGGCATCGGGCAGGTAGGTGGACAGTGCGATCAGGCCGGCCAGCGGCGCGGTGCGCTGCAGCGCGGCGCTGAGGATGACCGCCCCGCCCTGCGAGAAGCCGGCCAGGAAGATGTGATCGGCAGCGACGCCACGCTCGATCTCGCGCGCGATCAGTGCATCCAGATGGTCCATCGACTCGCGCACGCCGGCCATGTCGGCACGCGAGCGGAAATCCATGCCGACGATGTCGTACCAGCCGCGCATCGGCACGCCGTTGTTGATCGTGATCGGGCGCACCGGTGCATGCGGGAACACGAAGCGCAGCGCCGGCCAGTGCGGGCGCACCAGCTCGGGCACGATGGGCGCGAAGTCATGGCCATCGGCCCCCAGGCCATGCAGCCAGATCACCGACCATTGCGGCGAGGCGCCGGTTTCCTGTTCCACCGTTTGCAGCATGATGCGGCTCCTTCAAGTTCGAGCCGCATTATGCCGCCGCCATGGGGCGATCAGTACAGGGGCAGCTGCGCCGCGGCCTCGCGGCGCAGCTCGGCGGCCCGCACCAGTACGGTCGGCGGAGTGTTCTCCTCCGGGATGTCCAGCAGCCCCAGGCGGTGCAGGAACGCGCCGGGCCCACGCGAGGAGGTCAGCGCCACCACCGGAATGGCCAGCACCATGCCGATCACCACCGGCGCCATCCAGGCGGCCAGCGACGGCGAAACCGACCATGCCAGCACGCCCATGAAGGCGCCGAACAGGCCCAGGCCGCCATAACTGCGGATCAGGGCCCACCAGGAAATACCACCGTCATCGCGCTGCTGTGCATCCCAGCCCGAATCGCGGCCGGACAGCACTTCGGCCACGCCACGCGACTGCACGTACATCACCACCGGCGCCATCAGCGCGGCCAGCACGGTTTCCACCAGCATCGACACGAAGGCACGGATGGCACCGCCGCAACCGCGGCGGTCGACCGGATCCAGCAGCATGGCCAGATAGCCGAGCACCTTGGGCATCAGCAGCACGGCCATGGTGGCGGCGAACAGGCGCACCACCTGCTCCTCGTCCTGCGCGCGCCAGTAGACGCTGGGCGACAGGTGCAGCAGCGCATTGAAATCGATGCCTTCCTGGAACAGCGGGATGGCGATGCCGATCAGCATCAGCATGCCCCACATCGGCGCAGTGAAGTAGTGGCCGATGCCGATCAGCATGTGCACGCGGCTGATCCAGTGCAGGCCGCGGCTGCCGACCACCTTGCCGTGCTGCAGGTTGCCCTGGCACCAGCGGCGGTCGCGCACCAGCAGGTCGGTCAGGGTCGGCGGGCCTTCCTCGTAGCTGCCACCCAGGTACGGCACCATGTGCGCGGCCCAGCCGCCGCGCCGCATCAGCGCGGCTTCGACGAAATCGTGGCTGAGCACGTGGCCGCCGAACGGCTTGCGCCCGGGCAGTGCCGGCAGGCCGGCCTGGTCGGCGAAGGCGCGGGTGCGGATGATCGCGTTATGGCCCCAGTAATTGCTCTCGGCACCATGCCACCAGGCCACGCCGCGGGCGATGACCGGACCGTATACGCGGCCGCCGAACTGCTGCATGCGGGCGAACAGAGTGCGGCCGCCGATCACCGACGGCAGGGTCTGGATCAGGCCGACGTCGGCGTTGTGTTCCATGCCGGCCACCAAGCGCACGATGCTGTCGCCGGTCATCAGGCTGTCGGCGTCCAGGATCAGCATCTGCGGGTAGGCGCCACCGAAACGACGCACCCAGTCGGCGATGTTTCCGGCCTTGCGCGCACCGTTGTCGCTGCGGCGGCGATAGAACAGGCGCACCCTGCCATCAGGCACCCGCTCGCGCAGCTCGTTGAAGACCTGCTCCTCAGCGCGGGCGATGTCCTCGCGCCGGGTGTCACTGAGCACGAAGAAATCGAAGCGCTCCAGCTGCCCGGTGGCGGCCACCGATTCGTAGATCGCGCGCAGACCGGCCAGCAGTCTTCGCGGGTCTTCGTTGTAGGTGGGCATCAGCAGCGCGGTACGGCTGTGCACCACCGGCAGCGGCTTGTCCGGATCGATGCCCAGGCGATAACCCCGGTCAAACACGGCCGTCAGGAAGCCGGCCACGGCGCTGGCGAACGACAGAGCGATCCAGGCGAACAGGCCGACGAACAGCACCAGCAGGCAGGCCTCGAGCACCGTGATGCCGTTGCCCGACAACACCCGCCACATCATCCGCGTGGCCACGGCGGTCATCGCCGCGGTGCGCCGAAAATGTACAGGCGCCGCAGCACGATCATGCGCGGCGAGGTGCGATGGCGACGGACCTTCAGCGACCCTTCGCGCAGGGTCTGCTCGGGCATCTGCAGCGGCGATTCGGGGGGGAGCAGGGCCCAGCCGGCGTCCAGCTCCGGGTTGCCTGGACCCGCGTGGGAGGTGGTTTGAGCTTCCATCGCGTCTACTCCGCCCTGGCTGCGCAGCGGGCCATCCAGGCCAGGCGGCATGCACCCGGGTTCCCCGCGCGCATTCCGGGCGCCCGCACTTGTCCTGCCTGCGCCGGCGTCACGCCGCGCAGTCGATGTCTGTCACTACCGGAACCCACACGATCTCCAACGGGGCGGAATCGAAAATGCGGCCCAGCATAGGGCGAAAAATGTAAGGCGGGCGCGAAGGTCTACGCCTTCAAACTGCCCCATTCAGCCAACAGCGGGTGGTGGTTGGCTCGAGCATGACGCCCAAAGTCTGACTAGACCGAATCTGGATCGTGCAAAATGAGAATGATTCCCACGTCCAGAATCCCGTCAGGGCAGGGTCGTCTCAGGCGCAGCCGGGTCGCGGCTTGCAACCGCGCGTGCGCGGTCCATCGCCACCGCCAGTTGCTGGCGGGCGAGCAGTTGTTGTGCCTGCACCACTTCGGGTGTCGGCAGGAGCACCGGGCCGGGTGCGTTTTCCGGTGTAACAGGTGTGGTCATGCAACCTCCGTGGACATCCCGCTGACGCCAGGCCCAGGCCCGAGCGGCAGCGGAACTGCGCACCCTATCCTAAAAAGAAGGCGGGTGGGTGACGGTGCGACGCCCGGGCGCAAGCCCTTAAATGGTTAAGCGTCACATTTTTGACGGCCGCTGCTGGTTGGCTGAATGCGACACATTTATCATGAAAACGTTTTCCTACAGGGACGTCCCACCCATGAATGCAGTCGATCTCACCCCGTACAGCCCCAAGTGCAGTTCCGCTTCAACTTCTTCCAGCAGCACGGCGCGCCCAAGGAACCGGGCTTCAAGCAGGCCTGGAAGGCGCTT
>JAEIOK010000103.1:12500-21494 GCA_019049475.1 Eueides isabella | reverse complement strand
AACCTAACCTAACCTACCTAACCTAACCTAACATAACCTAACCTAACCTAACCTAACCTAACCTAACCTAACCTAACCCTAACCTAACCTAACCTAACCTAACCTAACCTAACCTAACCTAACCTAACCTAACCTAACCTAACCTAACCTAACCTAACCTAACCTAACCTAACCTAACCTAACCTAACCTAACCTAACCTAACCCAGTATACTCCAAACAATCAACAAAGCAACATTTGCTCCGTATTAAAAATCAATAAAAATAAAAATACTAAAGCCACACGCGCGCGCCGAGTGGTTTCAAACAGTTATACTACCTACAATTCACCAGGATTATCGTTTGCAGAACATCAGCACCCCTGGGGTCCGGAGAAAAAAGTCCAGCCAACTTTGCCTGACGGTTACAGTGAGTCGCCAATCTTTTCTAATAAATCCTTCAAAGTGCTCGTCTGCGCCTTCAGAGAACCAACCAAACGACACCCCACTTGTCGCATTCCGTTCACGGAGAACGGAGTTATAAAGGTACGCAGATTAACTTAATAACCTCCAAAACCGCGTGGCGACCACGCGGTTTAAGAGCACGCTACACAAAAAGTAACCTCAAAGGCCTAGAGTGAAGACTTCGAAGCCGGACCGAGGACTAGTGAGGAATCCGGCAGAAAAACATCAGCACATCACACCAGCAAAACCCTCAACACCACAGGTAAACCCAGGGCTCTCCCTCATTACCAAGTCCAGACACACCGTGTTTGGGCTCATTCATCTTGTAACACCAAGCCCTTTAGACCTCCACCATCTTCCCCCTCACTCCCCCCCTCCCACTTACACTCCCCCTCAAGAAACTACAATACCCCTCAATCGCCTTCACAAATCAACCCCCTCCCCCCCTCAGCCCCTTTTCTACCCAAATCCTTTAAATAGACTCCACGCGAACTCCCCTCACCTCCCCCCAAACTCCACACTTCTTGTTAAAATCCCTAGAGCGACGTTACGCGAACTCCCCCCACCTCCCCTCAACTCCCCCTTTTTGGAAAACCTTGCCAATCGTCCCCACACGAACTCCCCCCAACTCCCCCCCAACCCCCCTTCAACTCCCCCCTCACCAATCGACCCCACACGAAACTTCCCCCCCCCCCCCCCCCCCCCCCCCCCCCTCACACCCGCTGAAAAAATACCTCACCCCCCCTGGGTCTATCTCAGGAACGGAACAAGATAGACATATCGAGCTTGGGTTCTTTCAACTCAGCTGGACGAGCCCTACAATCTGGCTCCAAACGAAAACCGGAAAAAACAGCACTAGAGGAAAATTAAACCACCCGAACCACCTGCGCAGGGGAGCATACTCATTTACACAGAGAAAAGTACAAGTCTCAAGTTAAAACAAAGAACACAATCATCATGGCTCAACCAGGGAAAAACGCACGCAGCAACCAAAACCCACAATCGCTGAGACAGGACCGGCATCGACCGCGGGGGATCGACGAAATCGTTAAGGGAGGGTGGTGATGAGGAGGCAAATAAACACCAGAGAAACGGAGTCACTAAAGCTACCGGGTGAAACCCGAAGGGCGAAAGCCGACAAAGAGACTCCACTACCACGGCCACCCACACCTCCAACCTTAACCTCAACACCAACAAATGTAGAAGAAGCCCTACAAAGAGTCACGGACTGGCGTACTGAGGCCTCACCCAACATCGCTTTCCAGCAAAGTGTCGACACTGACGATGACACCAGATTCTCGCTTACAGCATCGTCAGAAGCCACCCAAGGACGAAGGCAAAGCCTCCTCGTAACATCCACGAGGAGGACAGGAGTCGAAATGGATCTTGCTACAAAGCAAGCCAACATCCTATTGCAAGCAGGAAAGGAGGCCCTCGAGCAGTCTCAAAATATGAAGAAAGAGTACAAGCAGGCAGCAGCGGACAGCATACAGTCCCTTTACGAAATAGTACTGGCCCTATCGGACTCAAGGGCCAGACACAAATGTAACACCGAGGCTGAACGGGCAAAACACGCCAGGGAGATAGTGAATATCGAAAGGGCCCACAACAAGGAATTGGCGGCGCTAAACGAGCGTCTTTTCGGCAAGATTGAAGAAGCCGGAAATAACATCTCGGCCACCCTAAAAGAAACGAAAGAGGTGAGGAAATGGTTAGGGTACGAGACGACGGAGCCGCATCGCCAAATAAAGAGCATCGAGGCCAAAGTGGGAAACATAGAACAAGGACTACAAAGACTCCTCAACCCACAAGCCAAGAAAGGAAAAAAATGAGGAGCACCAAGAAAATATGCAAGAACACAGGGAGCTCAAGAAAATCATAGGCTCCCTGTCTAACCAACTCGACGAGCTTCGAAGAGAGAACCAGAAGCTGCAAGACCAACTGCAGCGGGTTATGGACACGAGCGGGAAGGCACTTCAACGCCTAGAAAGACCATCAACACCCCCACCAGTCCAGGATTCCTCTAATGAACTTGTCGAGATTAAAAACATGATACGAAAAATCCAGGAGAAACCAACACAACAACCACCAGCCACCTCGAACCTGGGTGATAAAGAACTAAAAGAAAATCTCCTCCCAATAACGGGAACGCTGGAAATCGTGACCAGCGAAATAAAATCAATCAAGAAGAAGCTAGAAGAACCAACTGTGCCAGCAAAGTCCATCCAAGAAGAAATAGAAGCAGCGGAAGGCAAAACAAATAACCCAGCAAGGAAACCAGCCATAACAACATACGCAAAAGCAGCTGCAACCCCCGTCAAACCTAAACCGAGGCCAAACCACACACTCATAGTGTCGTCGAATGACCCCAAAAACACCGGCGACACCATAATCAAGAGGATAGTGGAAGCCATCGACGCAAAAAAGACTGGGGCCAGAGTAGACAGAGTGCGTAAAGCCAGAAATCAGAAAGTCGTACTAAGTTGTCACTCCAAGGAAGACCTCAAGCTGGTACAAGATAAAGTGAAGGTACAACAAGGATTAAAAGTAGAGGTAGCGAGACCAGCAAATCCCCTAATCATCATAAAGGACGTCTTAGCATACCATACCGACGCAGAGCTTATTGAACACATCGTAGCCCAAAACAAAGACGTCCTTAAAGACCATGAAAAGGAGGCCAAAATACGGGTACGCTACCGAAAGAGAGCCAGGAACCCTCTGGAATGTCACCCGATTTTAGAACTGTCCCCGGGAGCACACAAAGCGATCATAGAGGCAGGCCATATATATATAGGACTACAACGAAGACCGGTAGCAGATCAATCCCCCCTGATGCAGTGCATCAAATGCCTTGGCTTTGGGCACACAAAAACCCTCTGCCAGGAAAAAGAACACCTGTGCAGTCACTGCGGAGGCCCGCATAAATGGGAAGATTGCAAGGATAGGAAAGCAGGCAGACCACCGGCCTGCATAAACTGCAAAGAGAGCACCAGGAAGGACATCTGCACAAACCACAACGCCTTCAGCGCTGAGTGCAACGAGAGACAGAAATGGGATGCTATAGCAAGGTCAAAAATAGCATACTGCTAAAGGCGCCCCAAACAAGAAAAACAACACAACAAATCACATCAAACTAATCCAGGCAAACCTACAGAGGTCAAAACTAGCAACAGCAGAGTTGCTTCAGGCGGCGAAAGACAAAAACATCGATATTGCTTTGGTGCAGGAGCCGTACGTGGGAAGCGCAGGAGAACTAAAGCAATATCCCGGCACACGAATTATACAGTGCACTCTTCGCCGCACGAAGCCAGTCAAGGCCGCGATCATAATCTTCGGTAACCGATTAGAAGTAATACACGATCCGCAAATTGTTACCGAAACGGAAGCGGCGGTACTGGTAAAAGGGGGCAGCCTGCAGCTGGGATTGATCTCTATCTACCTAGAGGGAGACCATGAAATCACGCCATATCTAGTAAGAATAAAGGATTCCAAGAAAAGCTTGCAGAATCAACAAAGAAAATCATCGTTGCTGGGGACACAAACGCGTGGAGTCCTTGGTGGGGTAGTACCACTGAGGACAAAAGAGGCGAAGTTTACAGCGCGTTCCTCAACGAAATGGACCTTCACATCTTGAACACCGGGAGTACACCCACATTTGAAACAGTAAGGGGGGGAATAACGTGTGCTAGCTTCATCGACGTCACGGCATGTAGCCGTCCACTTCTAGGGCACATTGAAGAATGGACTGTAAACAGAGATATCATAAACTCTGACCACAACGCTATCACCTTCGACCTACGTACTGAAAGGGCACTATACACCTTAAAGCCGGTCACTACAAGAAGGTACAACACCAGGAAAGCGAAGTGGGGGAAATTCGGTCCATTCCTAAGTAAACTACTGGAAGATAATAACATCCTACCAACGTCATTGCAAGCGCTAAACTCACCCGAGGAATTGGAAGAGGCCGTAAACACCTACACGGCCCTAATCCATTCCACCTGTAAGGAAACCATCCCTATGTTGGGTACAGAGATCCGCAACCCAATTCCACCCTGGTGGTCAAAATCACTCAATCTAATGCGAAGAAAGGTCCTACGGTACAAAAGAAAAATAAGGAACGCCGCACCCAGCAGAAGAACAAACGTACTAGACGAATACTTGAAGCTAAAAGAGGAGTACAAGGCTGAGGCCGAGAAGGCTCAAACGGAAAGTTGGAAGAACTTCTGCACCAACCAAGAAAAAGAGAGCATGTGGGATAAGATTTACAGGGTAATACGGAAGACCAGCAGCCGTAAAGAGGATTCGCTCTTAAGAAACCCAAACACAGGCCAAACCCTGACCCCCCAGGGCTCTGCAGATCTTCTAACCCAAACGTTCTATCCAGATGACTCAGAGGCAACCGACCAGCCATGCCACACATCAACCAGGAACTGGATACGCAATCTCGACGCAAACAGCCTGCCTAAAGATGACCCACCTTTTACCACCACTGAATTGGACACAGTGCTCATGACACTAAATCCAAAGAAGGCACCCGGCCCAGACGGGCTGACCGCGGACATTTGCACTGCAGCCATTCGCTGCGCTGAGGAAACCTTCCTAGCGATAGCGAATAAGTGTCTTTCTTTAAGCCACTTCCCGCAGCAGTGGAAAATCGCTCATGTGGTCATACTGCGCAAGCCCGACAAAGAGGACTACACACACCCCAAGTCCTATCGACCATCGGCCTTCTATCAGTACTAGGAAAAATTGTCGAAAAACTCCTAGTTGGTCGCCTTCAATGGCATCTCCTCCCCAAAATGAACGTACGGCAATACGGCTTCACACCTCAGCGCAGTACAGAAGACGCCCTAAGCGACCTCGTCGACCACCTGCGACAAAGTATTGCAGAGAAGAAGTCAGTCGTAGTGGTCTCGCTAGACATCGAGGGAGCTTTTGATAACGCATGGTGGCCGGCACTCAAACAACAACTAGTCATCAAGGAGTGCCCCAAAAACCTATTTCAGCTAGTCAATGCATACCTAGAAGACAGGAAGATCACCTGTCAACTACGCGAGAAGCGAATCAACAAAAGATACGACCAAGGGTTGCGTCCAAGGATCCATCGGTGGACCTACCTTTTGGAACGTCATCCTTGACCCGCTACTGCATCGACTAACTGAAACAGGAGTGTACTGCCAAGCCTTCGCCGACGACGTCGTACTCGTCTTTGCAAGCACAAACATGGAAAACCTACAAAACGATGCCAACATGGCACTAAGATCAGTCATGCAATGGGGAGACCAGAACAAACTCAGCTTTGCCCCGCACAAGACAAAAGCGATGCTCATTACTAAAAAGCTGAAATACGTCACCCCAACACTAAGAATGGCACAAGAGAACATCAAAATGGTCAAGGAGATAAAGCTACTTGGAGTGATAATAGACAGAAATTTGACCTTTAAGTCCCACGTCGTGGCGCAATGTAGGAAAGCGACAAACATCTACAACCAGCTTGCGTGCGCGACGAGAATCACCTGGGGACTAAACTCGGAGATCGTAAGAACCATATACACTGCGGTAATCGAACCAATCATCACCTACGGAGCGAGCGCGTGGTATCAGGCCACAGAAATGCGCATGATACAACAACACCTATTCATGCTGCAAAGAGGGTTCGCACAGAAAATCTGTAGGTCATACCGCACGGTCTCCCACACGTCAGCGTTAATTCTGTCAGGCCTGCTCCCCCTGGACATCAGAATCCAAGAGCAGGCCCTCATTCATCGCACCAAGAAAGGCAAGACCACCAATTATCTCCCACCGAACACATGCCTGGAAACACAAACAGAAATACTCAAACTGCAACATCCAGCCCAGTTGGATTCTATAAAGTATGAAAAGCTAGACGACAATATGCCTGAGTCCCTCGAAAACCACCAGAGAAACGGACCAAACATCTACACAGATGGCAGCAAGATTAACAATCTAGTAGGAGCTGCACTCACCTGGTGGGAAGAAGGCAAGGAGATCAAGTCCAAAATCTTTACACTGCATCCCTCGTGCACAGTGTTCCAAGCCGAGCTGTTCGCCATCTATAAAGCAACTCAGGAGGCCACTCAAACTATGCACCCCCTGATAACCATACTCAGTGACTCAAGATCTTCACTGGACTTGCTAGAAAATCCAAAAGCCACTCATCCTCTAGCAAGGGCGATACAGACAAACATGGAGCGCATCAAACATCAAGGGAGACAGATCAAGCTAGTCTGGCTCCGAGCGCACATTGGAACAGCTGGAAACGAGAGAGCAGACGAACTAGCCAAAAAAGCAGCAACACCGGAACGTCCCCATGACTATGCAAGAACACCATTAGCATATGTCAAGTCCAAGATTCGGGAGGAGTCTGTCCGGAGATGGCAAGACAGATATTCAACCTCTAGCACAGGTAAGACCACACGCGAATTTTTACCTGAGGTTGAAACCGCATTCCAGATCACAAGAAAAGTGAAATGGAACCCGATTCATGTACAAATTTTAACAGGACACGGAGGGATATCCAGCTATCTATTCGAACATAAACTCAAAGACACCCCTGGATGTGAATGCGACCCCGACACCGAGGAAACCGTATGGCACATCATACTGGACTGTCCACGGTTTTCCTCAGCCCGCCTTAGTCTAGAAACTCAATTGAACACCAAATTAGAAAGACGAGTTCTAGCTACCCTGATTGCGGACAACCAAACGAGACCCATCCTTCTTGAGTACCTCCTGGACATCTTTACTATCGCTATGCACAGAAACGGCAGCAAGATAGCCGCAACACGGGTACAAAAGGAGGTAGCGCGCCTCACCGCATCCATCCCGGAAAGCAAAACAACACAAGAAACGATACCAAAGTCAACCACTCAACGCTTCCTTCAAAACGGACACCCCGGTTTCCCAGGACTATCACTCCGACCCGTAGCCCTGTTCATGGATGAAGACGAAGAGAAACTGGGTCTCTGCTTCTGCGTCGTAGGTCCAAAGAAATGGGTCTACATCTCACCCGGCCTAGCTGCCCTCACCAAAGGCAGTACCAACAGGGCCACAATGAGGAAGTCGGACTACGACAGCATGCCAACACACAAGATGGGGGATTCCGAATTCCGAATACTGCGAACCAAAAACAAGAGCATCGCACTATTCGACGGCAGCAACGGAGAGTCCCCATTCACCAAGGCATGCAAAGTGCTCGACCACCTGAGCACACAGACAGCAGATGAAACGGACACCACCGGTCCAAGAACAATAAGCGTTGACGTCATGAAGACGGGGCTCGACAAAGGGACTGTCGAAGACTTTCTGGGGTGCATAAACGCATCCAAAAATCACAAATTAATAGTCTACGAGGACAGAGGACAAGACCTTGCATTCTTGAAAGACAGGAGACTCAAACCTAAAAAACCATTAATGACACTCGAAAGCGGCGCGAAAAGTCTCCAAAAGAGATTAGCCCAAAGACAGAAGGAAAACAGAGAAAATACCAAAAACACAGAAGGTAGTAAAGAAAAGGGCTTACCAAAAATCCTGACGCTTTTCAAACCTAAGGAATATCTTATTAGGAAGGGTAGAACGACAAAGGCTGACAAAGGACAGGCCACAACACCCGACCTGCCCCCAGCACACGAAGCAAAGCAGCACATGGATAACGCTCTTCTAGAGTATATCACAGTCCTAACAGAAACAATCAAGGTAAACCTAGCGACTTGTGAAAAGATCCGAAGGACCTTCGAGCTCAGGAACGAAGGCTTACTCAGGGTCTTACTCGAAGAAGAAAAGGCCGCCATCTACGATAACATCACCTCACAATACCTGAGGGGAAATCAACCTAAGTTCCCCCACATGGCGGCCTACAGCGGAAAACATGGCTTCGTGGAAATAGACACCCAAAACAATGAAGAAAACGACACAAAACCCAGATATAAAACATCCCCCGACGACCCCATTCTGGTAGTAGCACGGTGCACAGAAGTTTCGCTGGAAAACAAGATCTTAAAAATGGCAAAAACCATCCAGCCCTCCAGCAACTCAGACCAATGGAAAGCACCGGAGATAGAGTGGGTCAACGGAGTTCCTGGCTGCGGGAAATCCACCTGGGTTGCAAATATTTTCAACCCCGAAACGGACCTGATAGCAACCACAACAACCGAGGCAGCCGAGGACCTCAGGAAAAAGATCAAATTTGGTTGCAAACGGGAATCCATTAACAAAGTGAGAACGATCGCCTCAATCCTGGTAAATGGTTCAAGAGAGAAGCCGAAGAGAGTGATAGTAGACGAGGCCTTAATGAACCATTTTGGGGCGATAGTAATGGCGGCCAAACTCACGGAAGCCGAAACAATCACTTTGATCGGGGATATCAATCAACTACCCTTCATTGAAAGATTAAACCTATTCAATATGAAATACAACGGCCCAAACCTCGTGACGTCCATCAGTAAAGAGCTCTCAAGATCCCACAGGTGTCCTCAAGACGTCACCTACGCTCTCAACGAGGTTTACGACGGAATCTACACAGCTCGACCA
>JAEIOK010000103.1:5000-10000 GCA_019049475.1 Eueides isabella | reverse complement strand
TAACCTAACCTAACCTAACCTAACCTAACCTAACCTAACCTAACCTAACCTAACCTAACCTAACCTAACCTAACCTAACCTAACCTAACCTAACCTAACCTAACCTAACCTAACCTAACCTAACCTAACCTAACCTAACCTAACCTAACCTAACCTAACCTAACCTAACCGAACCTAACCTAACCTAACCTAACCTAACCTAACCTAACCTAACCTAACCTAACCTAACCTAACCTAACCTAACCTAACCTAACCTAACCTAACCTAACCTAACCTAACCTAACCTAACCTAACCTAACCTAACCTAACCTAACCTAACCTAACCTAACCTAACCTAACCTAACCTAACCTAACCTAACCTAACCTAACCTAACCTAACCTAACCTAACCTAACCTAACCTAACCTAACCTAACCTAACCTAACCTAACCTAACCTAACCTAACCTAACCTAACCTAACCTAACCTAACCTAACCTAACCTAACCTAACCTAACCTAACCTAACCTAACCTAACCTAACCTAACCTAACCTAACCTAACCTAACCTAACCTAACCTAACCTAACCTAACCTAACCTAACCTAACCTAACCTAACCTAACCTAACCTAACCTAACCTAACCTAACCTAACCTAACCTAACCTAACCTAACCTAACCTAACCTAACCTAACCTAACCTAACCTAACCTAACCTAACCTAACCTAACCTAACCTAACCTAACCTAACCTAACCTAACCTAACCTAACCTAACCTAACCTAACCTAACCTAACCTAACCTAACCTAACCTAACCTAACCTAACCTAACCTAACCTAACCTAACCTAACCTAACCTAACCTAACCTAACCTAACCTAACCTAACCTAACCTAACCTAACCTAACCTAACCTAACCTAACCTAACCTAACCTAACCTAACCTAACCTAACCTAACCTAACCTAACCTAACCTAACCTAACCTAACCTAACCTAACCTAACCTAACCTAACCTAACCTAACCTAACCTAACCTAACCTAACCTAACCTAACCTAACCTAACCTAACCTAACCTAACCTAACCTAACCTAACCTAACCTAACCTAACCTAACCTAACCTAACCTAACCTAACCTAACCTAACCTAACCTAACCTAACCTAACCTAACCTAACCTAACCTAACCTAACCTAACCTAACCTAACCTAACCTAACCTAACCTAACCTAACCTAACCTAACCTAACCTAACCTAACCTAACCTAACCTAACCTAACCTAACCTAACCTAACCTAACCTAACCTAACCTAACCTAACCTAACCTAACCTAACCTAACCTAACCTAACCTAACCTAACCTAACCTAACCTAACCTAACCTAACCTAACCTAACCTAACCTAACCTAACCTAACCTAACCTAACCTAACCTAACCTAACCTAACCTAACCTAACCTAACCTAACCTAACCTAACCTAACCTAACCTAACCTAACCTAACCTAACCTAACCTAACCTAACCTAACCTAACCTAACCTAACCTAACCTAACCTAACCTAACCTAACCTAACCTAACCTAACCTAACCTAACCTAACCTAACCTAACCTAACCTAACCTAACCTAACCTAACCTAACCTAACCTAACCTAACCTAACCTAACCTAACCTAACCTAACCTAACCTAACCTAACCTAACCTAACCTAACCTAACCTAACCTAACCTAACCTAACCTAACCTAACCTAACCTAACCTAACCTAACCTAACCTAACCTAACCTAACCTAACCTAACCTAACCTAACCTAACCTAACCTAACCTAACCTAACCTAACCTAACCTAACCTAACCTAACCTAACCTAACCTAACCTAACCTAACCTAACCTAACCTAACCTAACCTAACCTAACCTAACCTAACCTAACCTAACCTAACCTAACCTAACCTAACCTAACCTAACCTAACCTAACCTAACCTAACCTAACCTAACCTAACCTAACCTAACCTAACCTAACCTAACCTAACCTAACCTAACCTAACCTAACCTAACCTAACCTAACCTAACCTAACCTAACCTAACCTAACCTAACCTAACCTAACCTAACCTAACCTAACCTAACCTAACCTAACCTAACCTAACCTAACCTAACCTAACCTAACCTAACCTAACCTAACCTAACCTAACCTAACCTAACCTAACCTAACCTAACCTAACCTAACCTAACCTAACCTAACCTAACCTAACCTAACCTAACCTAACCTAACCTAACCTAACCTAACCTAACCTAACCTAACCTAACCTAACCTAACCTAACCTAACCTAACCTAACCTAACCTAACCTAACCTAACCTAACCTAACCTAACCTAACCTAACCTAACCTAACCTAACCTAACCTAACCTAACCTAACCTAACCTAACCTAACCTAACCTAACCTAACCTAACCTAACCTAACCTAACCTAACCTAACCTAACCTAACCTAACCTAACCTAACCTAACCTAACCTAACCTAACCTAACCTAACCTAACCTAACCTAACCTAACCTAACCTAACCTAACCTAACCTAACCTAACCTAACCTAACCTAACCTAACCTAACCTAACCTAACCTAACCTAACCTAACCTAACCTAACCTAACCTAACCTAACCTAACCTAACCTAACCTAACCTAACCTAACCTAACCTAACCTAACCTAACCTAACCTAACCTAACCTAACCTAACCTAACCTAACCTAACCTAACCTAACCTAACCTAACCTAACCTAACCTAACCTAACCTAACCTAACCTAACCTAACCTAACCTAACCTAACCTAACCTAACCTAACCTAACCTAACCTAACCTAACCTAACCTAACCTAACCTAACCTAACCTAACCTAACCTAACCTAACCTAACCTAACCTAACCTAACCTAACCTAACCTAACCTAACCTAACCTAACCTAACCTAACCTAACCTAACCTAACCTAACCTAACCTAACCTAACCTAACCTAACCTAACCTAACCTAACCTAACCTAACCTAACCTAACCTAACCTAACCTAACCTAACCTAACCTAACCTAACCTAACCTAACCTAACCTAACCTAACCTAACCTAACCTAACCTAACCTAACCTAACCTAACCTAACCTAACCTAACCTAACCTAACCTAACCTAACCTAACCTAACCTAACCTAACCTAACCTAACCTAACCTAACCTAACCTAACCTAACCTAACCTAACCTAACCTAACCTAACCTAACCTAACCTAACCGAACCTAACCTAACCTAACCTAACCTAACCTAACCTAACCTAACCTAACCTAACCTAACCTAACCTAACCTAACCTAACCTAACCTAACCTAACCTAACCTAACCTAACCTAACCTAACCTAACCTAACCTAACCTAACCTAACCTAACCTAACCTAACCTAACCTAACCTAACCTAACCTAACCTAACCTAACCTAACCTAACCTAACCTAACCTAACCTAACCTAACCTAACCTAACCTAACCTAACCTAACCTAACCTAACCTAACCTAACCTAACCTAACCTAACCTAACCGAACCTAACCTAACCTAACCTAACCTAACCTAACCTAACCTAACCTAACCTAACCTAACCTAACCTAACCTAACCTAACCTAACCTAACCTAACCTAACCTAACCTAACCTAACCTAACCTAACCTAACCTAACCTAACCTAACCTAACCTAACCTAACCTAACCTAACCTAACCTAACCTAACCTAACCTAACCTAACCTAACCTAACCTAACCTAACCTAACCTAACCTAACCTAACCTAACCTAACCTAACCTAACCTAACCTAACCTAACCTAACCTAACCTAACCTAACCTAACCTAACCTAACCTAACCTAACCTAACCTAACCTAACCTAACCTAACCTAACCTAACCTAACCTAACCTAACCTAACCTAACCTAACCTAACCTAACCTAACCTAACCTAACCTAACCTAACCTAACCTAACCTAACCTAACCTAACCTAACCTAACCTAACCTAACCTAACCTAACCTAACCTAACCTAACCTAACCTAACCTAACCTAACCTAACCTAACCTAACCTAACCTAACCTAACCTAACCTAACCTAACCTAACCTAACCTAACCTAACCTAACCTAACCTAACCTAACCTAACCTAACCTAACCTAACCTAACCTAACCTAACCTAACCTAACCTAACCTAACCTAACCTAACCTAACCTAACCTAACCTAACCTAACCTAACCTAACCTAACCTAACCTAACCTAACCTAACCTAACCTAACCTAACCTAACCTAACCTAACCTAACCTAACCTAACCTAACCTAACCTAACCTAACCTAACCTAACCTAACCTAACCTAACCTAACCTAACCTAACCTAACCTAACCTAACCTAACCTAACCTAACCTAACCTAACCTAACCTAACCTAACCTAACCTAACCTAACCTAACCTAACCTAACCTAACCTAACCTAACCTAACCTAACCTAACCTAACCTAACCTAACCTAACCTAACCTAACCTAACCTAACCTAACCTAACCTAACCTAACCTAACCTAACCTAACCTAACCTAACCTAACCTAACCTAACCTAACCTAACCTAACCTAACCTAACCTAACCTAACCTAACCTAACCTAACCTAACCTAACCTAACCTAACCTAACCTAACCTAACCTAACCTAACCTAACCTAACCTAACCTAACCTAACCTAACCTAACCTAACCTAACCTAACCTAACCTAACCTAACCTAACCTAACCTAACCTAACCTAACCTAACCTAACCTAACCTAACCTAACCTAACCTAACCTAACCTAACCTAACCTAACCTAACCTAACCTAACCTAACCTAACCTAACCTAACCTAACCTAACCTAACCTAACCTAACCTAACCTAACCTAACCTAACCTAACCTAACCTAACCTAACCTAACCTAACCTAACCTAACCTAACCTAACCTAACCTAACCTAACCTAACCTAACCTAACCTAACCTAACCTAACCTAACCTAACCTAACCTAACCTAACCTAACC
>JAEIOK010000102.1:0-21799 GCA_019049475.1 Eueides isabella | reverse complement strand
TTACTGAATTCTAAGATAACAAATCATATTTATTATTAAGTACGAAACGTTACTAAATACTTATTTACAAGTTGTCAAATGGAATAACTCAGTTTATTTACAAATTAGTGTAAAACTAGTTACGGAACCCTAACCCTATGAATATGCTGACGAACCAAACTGATGGAAGCTTCCCACGCGACCACCTCGCGAGTTCCCCGCATTAGAATTCGATACCCCATGGTTTTAATTTTACTTTATTAATTGTAATATTTTTTAGATCACTCTTTATTCCCACTTCGATTAAAGCAGTCGTAGTTTTAAACGTAATTATTGTATTAATATATAATTAATAAATAATTAATAATTGTTCGTTTTTTTTTCAACCTCTCAACTGCCGCAAACGTAATTGCGCAGTCGGTAGGATTCTCGCGGGCCGGTTCGCGATCGGTTTAAATTAATTATTCGATAATTATCATCGCGTCGATGTGCCGCCCGGGGGCTATCAAGCACCGTTCGAGAATCCAGAATCTACGGACCTGTGGCAGCCGGGAGTGGAATCCAGCAATCGATTCAACTGAGAAGAGACCAGATAACAGTTTATGTGAGTACATAAGAATCGTTCTCGTGTTGCTCCTTCCTAGACCTAAGCCTATTCATTAGTCACCAAAATTTTCACCCTAAAACTTCTAGGACCCGAGAGCCTCTATCAAAGCAGGCTCGTCGGTTAAGTATGATAGAATAAGAAATATAATTCTGAAGAAATAAAAATAATTTAGATTTTATCATTATAACCTCGACAATTTTTTACCATGTCTCACGATCCGGACACCATATTTAAGGCCCTCCGCCTTGTTCCGGAGTTCGACGGAAACCAAATATTTTAACTCGATTCATTCAAATTGTGATCATTTAGCGATACAATATCTTAGTGAATTACCTGGTAGTGAATTTTCTAATGTAGCCTGCTGAATGGAATATTAAAAAAGATAACAGGCACAGCAGCATAAAATTAATTCAAACGGAATACCTGATAGTTGGCTAGGTATTAAAACGCTCTTAATTAATAACTTTTCCGATCAAAGGGATGAAACCGCCCTATACAATGATCTTTCTTTAGCGATGCAGGGAACAGAAGCCACAAGAATTTTACGATCATTGTCAAAATTTGTTTAGCACGGTAATGACTTACGTTACTCTACATGAGACACTATCCACCACCATCGAAGCAAAGCGTGATTTATACAGAAGAGTAACTATGCAGGCCTATGTTCGTGGTCTTAAAGAACCGTTAGGATCACGAATTCGTTGTATGCGACCACCAACTATAGAAAAAGCTCTGAGTATGTACAGGAAGAGCTTAACACTATGTATATGCACAGCCGTTACGAGTTCTCAAAAACCTAACAAAACCGTAACGCTATACCAAACGTTTATTCTCACACATTCGCACCACGCACGTTTCCACTAGCTGTACTGTACAAAATAGACCTAACCACACAGCTTTTTAAATTTAACAATGAAAACAACACCTAGACTACCCACACACACAAGAATGTCGGTGCACCACCTCCGTACACTACAACCCTAACAGTCACATGTTTGGTTACCGCCTCGAAATAGTATCACACAGAAGTCTAACCAAGCTAATGAATTTCCTAGACCCATGAGTGGGTGAGCCACTTTGTATCTCGACCATTGCCACCAACACAGCATACACTTACAGGACATAATTGCAAAAGCACGGTAACCTCCCCCCAAGAAATTATTTTAAAACAAAAGAAATAAATTTTAATAACTGTGAGACAATTACAACTCATACGATTATTATACAGACTTTGAACCGTATTATAACAGTAACGAAGACATCAGTACTACTATGACTATGACCATGACTATAACTATGAGGCCTATGCCCAAAATTATACCGATAATCCCATACATTACGATTAGAACCGATAATGAGATTACATCTGACGATATAAGCCGGATTTTCAGAAAATCTCGAAGTCGACACCTTAAAATAGAAATTAATCTACATAACACACGTCACTTCCGTATATTCAAATATTATCACCACCATTAAAGTTATTAATTGATACGGGAGCCAATCAATCCTTTCTAAGTCCAGCAGTTGTAGAAAATTTTTTAATAATTTTCCTTTAAACTACGATCCTTTCGAAGTATGTAGTTCATGCCAAAAACTAGAAGTAATTATTCAATAACTATACCAAGCTTTAATGAATTAATGATCCGCATAATATAACATTTTATGTATATAAATTTCATGACTTTTTCGATGGACTCATAGGAACCGACTTATTAGACAAATGGGAAGCGGTAATAGACTATAAAAATATAAAACTTTTTACCAAAACTGCTTCAAACCCCATATACGTACACGACTCTCGTAATGCAAACTTATACGAAGGTATAATCCCAGCAGGTCAATCAAAATTGTTACAAATTCCTATTAATATACACGATGGTGAAGCGTACATAAAAGAACAAAAAATTTCAAGTTGCTAATTAGTGAAGCCTTACGTCCGTTAAGAATAGCAGAGGTATCGTAGAAGTTAAAAATCCCAGTAGAATGACGTAATATTCTCAATGGACCGAGCCCGTCATTGCTGAAATTAACAATATCAATTTCACATGCACTAAACAATCTCAACGTGTAAAGGACGTTCTGTCGCGACTTCGTACAGAGCATCTTAACGTTGAGGAACGCAAAACTTAGAACTGTTATGTAGCCAGTACTCTGATGTATTTTATCTAGAAGGCGAGCAACTTACTTTTACAAATAAGATAAAACACTCGATTAAAACTACCGATGAAATCCCCGTTCATACAAAAGTTATAGATACCATATGTTCATAGACAGGAAGACAAGAACAAATAGCTAAAATGCTCGATCAAGAATAATAAGACCCTCTAATTCGGCGTGGAGCTCACCTATTTGGAGTGTACCCAAAAAGGTCGATGCCTCCGGCAAAAGAAAATGGCGAATAGTTGTTGATTTCGCAAATTAAACGAAAAAACAATAGACGATAAATATCCAATCCCCAATATTAGTGACGTATTAGATAAATTAGGAAAGGTCAGATTTTACGACTTTAGATTTAACCAGCGGATTTTATCAGGTACAAACTGATCCTCAGGACATACACAAAACAGCATTTAACGTAGAACACGGACATTATGAATTCCTACGTATGCCCATGGGATTAAAAAATTCCCCGGCGACCTTTCAGCGAGTAATGGACGATGTGCTGAAGAGGCTTACAAAATTCTATTTGTTAGTCGATATGGATGAGATTATGTGTTTATAGTACATCCTTACCGGAACACGTAGTCAATTTAGGAAAAGTTTTTCAGAGACTTCGAGTAGTCTAATTTTTAAAAATCCAAATGGATAAGTCGGGAATTCTTAAAACGGAGACAGCTTTCTTAGGCCATATTATAAGCGCGGGACGGAGTAAAACCAAATCCCGAAAAATAGTTGGCATTGAAAAATACCCTATACCAAAAACACCAAAAGAATAAAACAATTCCTAGGCTTAGTTGGATATGATCGTAAATTTATACCAGATTTCGCGAAATTAACAAAAACCGCTCACACAATGCCTGAAAAAAAGGTAGGAAAATTTTTTTGAATGACGAATACATATCTAGCTTTGAAAAGTGTAAAACAGTCTAACGAATGACCCCATACTTCAATATCCCGACTTCAATAAAGAATTTAACCTCACAACCGATGCATCCAACGTGGCTATAGGCGCTATTTTATCACAAGGCCCTATAGGATCCGAATAGACCGATTTGTTACGCCTCACGGACTCTTAACGACAGTGACAAAACTACAGTACCATAGAAAAAGAATTGTTGGCTATAGGTCCTGGGCTACAAAATATTTTAGGCCTTATCTATTTGGTAGGAAGTTTAAAATAATCACAGGACCACAAACAATTGCAGGGATGATGAACTTAAAGGAACCAAATTCACAGACTAACGAGATGGCGCTTACGCTTAAGCGAATATGACTATACAGTCATATAAAAAAGGTAAAAGTAATACTAACGCGGACGCTCTCTCTAGAATAGAAATACATGCGAAAAGAAACAAAATCGTTAATAGAAGAATCGATGAATTAAACTCGCTATTTGGCAATCCATCCGATTACCTTACGCAGAGCATCCATTCCTCTACGATATCGGTTCCCGAAAAATCAAACTCTTCAACAATAACCGCCTCTCACCAATCTAATTCCTCTACTTTAACGGCACACAGTAGTCACGAGAACCCTATTTAGAAATACCGATAACGGATGAACCTCTTAATAAATTTCATAGGCAAGTAGTTTTTACTATAGTTGACGGTATAAAAAAGAAAACCTGCAGTATCAAAGCCTTTCGAGAAATACACTCGAATTTACATACAGTTAAGTAAAACTAATTTAGAGGAAGATATAATTAACGCCGTAAGAGAATACATTTGTTCTAAAATTAAAACAGCTATTTTAGTTAATCCTATTTTAGATATGTATACCATAATTCCAATTTTACAAAATAAATTTAAATCATCTTCAATGAATTTAGTCTTAGCAAAAACAGAAATAGAGAACGTTAAAGAATATCATAGACAACAGGAAATTATCCGTCATTATCATGAGGGTAAGACGAATCACCGCGGCATTAATGAAACATATTTATCATTATCACGAATTTATTTTTGGCCCAAAATGAAGGATCAATAACTAAATTTATTACAGAATGTACTATTTGCGGACAAGCCAAGTACGATAGAAACCCAGTCCGACCTCAATTTAACATTGTACCCCAGCGACGAAACCGTTTGAAATTATTCACATAGACTTACTGACAATACAGAGGTGTCAAATATATGACTTTCATAGACGTCTTTACTAAATATGGACAAGCTTATTACTTGCGTGACGGAACAGCTGTTAGTGTGTTACAAGCCCTTTTACAATATTGTACCCACCATAGCGTCCCTATGACTATTATTACGGACAATGGAACAGAATTTTCAATCAATTATTTAACGAATTTACAAGACTTCACAAAATTAACCACCACAAAACCCTAGCTCACTCTCCTAATGGCAACGGAAACATTGAAAAATTTCACTCGACTCTCCTTGAACATCTACGACTTTAAAATTACAACATAAAGACGAACCCATTGTCAATCTATGCCCTACGGCTTAATAGCCTACAATAGTTCCATACACAGTTTCACGAGATGTAGACCTTTCGATTTGCTAAACGGACATTTGACCCCCGAGACTGTCTTGACATTGACCTCACTCAACAAACGTTACAGCAATACTTACAGACACACAAAGAACGCATGAAAAAAGTTTACGATATCGTTACAAATCATCCCTTAGTAACCGAACAACCCTTATCGAGAATAGAAATAAAACACGCGAACCGGAGTTAGAATATGCACCTGACCAACAGATTTTTGTAAAGAACCCTTTAGCTGAGAGACAAAAAACAGCCCCAAGATATACACAAGACACTGTCCTTGCCGATCTACCTATACACATCTACACTAAAAGAAGCCGTGGCCCTGTAGCAAAATCGCGAGTAAAACGAATCCCTAAAGCTGCGAATTTGTTACAGGATCCTGGTGTTCACGATGCTACCCCTGGTACATCTTCAAGATATTAAATTCGAAAGTCTTGATGACGGACCTGGAATACTTCCCTATAAACTTGGACCCGATGAAAATAACTACACACTACCATACATTTTTACAATACATAAAACTTGACGACATAGAAGATAAAGCACACAGTCTACAGAACCAATTACACAATTACCAGAATCAATTACCTAATAGCATACATTCAGTTTATGAAATTCAGATAAGTTACTTGCTTAACAAATTAGACGAGATATTATTTCAAATTAAATCTTTACGACCCACTAGATCCAAAAGAGGAATCATTGATGGACTCGGAACAGTTATAAAAAGTATTACAGGAAACTTAGACTACACTGATGCCTTAAAATACAACGAGGCTATAAAATTATTAGAAAATAATCAAGATAAATTACAAATGAATTTAATAATCAATTAAGCATAAGTAAAGAATGGATCACTAATATAATAGCGTTTTAACTCAACTAGTAGAAAATCAAAGTAAAATTAATAGTACCTTAATGTTAATATTTTCTAACAAAATTAATAATGGTTCGACTTTAATTAAGTATGCGAATTTTCGCAATTATTAGTAATATTAACTGACAACATAGACGATTTAATGAACGAATTACTTAGGATAGAAAATAGTTTAGGTTTTATACATGCATCAAGCATGCACCATTCTATGATTAGTATAGACGTATTAAGCTCAATGATAGATAAACTTAAAACTATCTACGGAAAAGAAAGCATTTTGAATTTAGAATTAAGAGAATATTATTATATAATAAGACCAGCTTTTTACTTTACTAATAAGAAAATAGTTTTTATATTCCGATTTCCTATTATTTCTAAAGATAATTTTTTATTATATAGATTAGCAGTAGTACCAAATAAAAAATCACAGGCTCTCATCCCATCCTCTCCTTTCATTGCAACTAACGAGAATTCATTCTTGTACATAGAGGCCGAATGCCAGAAACATAGCAGCTGGTATCTCTGCGAAATGGAACTCAATCATCAGATTCGTACAAATTCTGATTGTATCCACAAGCTAATTATTAACCAAATTTTAGAAGAATGTTGTCACTTAACTACCGTCAATCTTCAACGAGGATCAATGGAAAAATTGGACGATATGCACTATATTATATCGTTCCCTGAAAATCAAAAGATACAAATATCATGCAATAAACAGGAATTTACATCATTAAAAGGCAGCTACCTTGTTACTATTCCCCTAGGATGCCAAATCATATCCGAAGATTTTACGATAATCAATGACAACAACCAAATAAGAGGACAACCTTTAAAATTAATAAGATATCCGATGAAATTGCACACCTAGATACAACTATTAATATATCATCTATAAATATTAATGGACTTCAAAGACTCAAGGATAAATTATGATACAGTCACCGCTACACATTGAACACAAAAAAGATACTACAATTTATCATACAACCATACCAATATACGCAATACTATTCGGTGCAGCTGCACTCATCATTTTATTACAATATAAAAAGTATAAGAAAACGACTATAAAGAATAAAGAAGTTTCAGAAAACGGAGATAATCCAGAGAATAAAGCAAGTACTCCGGCAACTTTTTCACTCAACGTCCTCAAATAGTTGCCTCTCTAGGGGTGGAGGAGTTACGGAACCCTAACCCTATGAATATGCTGACGAACCAAACTGATGGAAGCTTCCCACGCGACCACCTCGCGAGTTCCCCGCATTAGAATTCGATACCCCATTGTTTTAATTTACTTTATTAATTGTAATATTTTTTAGATCACTCTTTATTCCCACTTCGATTAAAGCAGTCGTAGTTTTAAGTAATTATTGTATTAATATATAATTAATAAATAATTAATAATTGTTCGGTTTTTTTTCAACCTCTCAACTGCCGCAAACGTAATTACCTTGATTATTTCTTAGATCAAAGCCAGTGTAACCAAATACTAATCATTTCGTATTAGATTTCATATATATAAGCGTGTATATAACTTATTATTTTATTATACAAATAGTATGTTTAGGAAGACAGAAAAGAAATATTAAAACATCAATCACCTCAGCATATAAATATTTTTTTTTTGTTATATTTTGAACTAGAGTGAAAGTAATTGAAGTACGCCAGTTATTATTAGTTTCTCTGTATGTTTGATACAAAGTGTAAGAAACACAATTCCTTTAAAATATTTTAAGTTGGCAATAGTAAGGTATAACCTAATATCAGGACACTTTTGTCTTTACGTTGGAGGATTGTCCATCGATCGACAAATTCGTCTACATATTAGTGTTGAATGGCGCTTAGACTTTAAAAATTCAAACATTTTTATCACTGTTCAGTTCATAAATTCTGGACATTAATAAAATAATGTTTCACAAATTATTCAGAAATTATAAAATGTATCTTGAATTTGGACTAAGCTTATATAAACGTGACCTCTTAAGAGTCAGACCGCAAGGTCAGTTGAACAGTGAAA
The DNA here is from genome assembly GCA_019049475.1 of Eueides isabella. Classification (NCBI taxonomy): domain Eukaryota; kingdom Metazoa; phylum Arthropoda; class Insecta; order Lepidoptera; family Nymphalidae; genus Eueides; species Eueides isabella. The sequence continues at coordinate 13,648 of JAEIOK010000102.1, read as the reverse complement.
TAGTTATTTGCAAAAAAACACGAAACTGAAAATATGTTTTTCTATTACAGTTTAAAACAATAATTTATCTTTTATATAAATAATTCATATTTATTTTTTGCAATATATAAGTTGTATCCCGCAACCTCCCGTAAGGTAAGTTACATTGGTCAACAATACAAGGAACTGTCGCATTCACAGTCGCTCAGTAACAGTAAGATTTTTTACAAATCAATTTCATTCCTTATCAGAAATACTACTATGCTACTTGACTTGCTATGCTTATTTTATCAAACGTGTGACATTGAAATATTGTCACAGAAATTATCAGTCTATTAAGCCTTCATTGTGACGACATTAATTAACAATGCAAATAAAGAAAATGTAATATTCAAAAAACACCCACGATCATATCTTTAATTGCTAAAATATTATTCTTAATATAGACCAGTCAATATGGAAAGTAGCCAAAAAACTATATTAATTATGAAGTGTCCATTATCCTTTTGTCGCCTGAATTCGAATTAGTGTGTAGTTGTTTCAAGCGACTAAACTTACTCTTTGTCATGCCAGTGTGAAAATATGTAATTAATTGGCCCAGTAAGGATCAAATCCACAACCATCGTGGTAGACATTTTACCACTGCGCTATAAATGCTGTCTTAAAATTTTATTTATTACATATATTATTAAAAAAATACTACTTCTTTCCTAGTAATATAATTATTATTTATCATAATTTTGTACATGCAGTTTTTTTTACCCTGTTACATTTCGTCGTCGTAATACTATACTAACTAATAACTTAGGTTCAAACAGATCTCGAATAGATTATAGCAGACGCTCTCTTTCCTAATATGGCATCATCGGTTGCGAATCCCTTTCCTTTCTTGCAGAGTTGAGCGAAATCGTATAACAAGTAGTTCTATTGTTACCTGTTTTTACTCGATTTCAATATTCTTCTTAGATATTTTTAAATATATGGATTGTTTAAATTAGTTCATGACTTGTAAATAACGTTATTTATAAAAATTATCGTAAAAAGTGTGAAGATTTATTTCTGTATATCATTACACTTCTTATCAAATAAATATAAAAATTAAGGACAAAATAGAAATAACTAAAGTCATAAAAATATGTTATAAACTACACATTTTTACATTCAATTACAGTTTAACTCAAAATTTAGTCACGAAACGCACCGTATACATGGATTATATCTTGATGGGAAAAGCAGGTATGATAATTAATTGTTTAGCATCTGGACCGACTTAAAAAACAAAACCAGTTTTTTTAACTTACATAAATTTTTGATTTCCAAATATTTCGTAAACTTTAGCCAAAAATTTACGGTTTATGTAATTATTTCTTGTGAATTCTTAAAATCACGAATATGGCTTTCATGGCCGTCGTACATAACAACTTACATAAGACATTGCATGTACCTCACAAATAGTCTAATAAGGAAATTGTATGTATAATGAGATGTTAAATTATAATAAAAATATATGTTTCAGTTCATAATTCACATGTTAGCTAATTTATATGAATCTATTGAAAAAATCTAAAGAATGAGACGACACATTTAAAATGTTGTCGCTGTAGATAAGTAAATAATAAATTTTGTTGAAAATCTCTGTTTTGGCGTAAAAATAATATATTTCAGACTACAAATTGGTTGGATAACATATAGCTACCAAAATTCAAAAACAAAAGGATAAGACATTGACCCTGACGACTGGACCAGGAGTTTAAGTTCGTTCGGCGAACTATGATATATTAGGTCTATGCTAAAGTATTTTCAAGCTGAAATGACAGCTGACATAAACAGGTCACAAACAGTGACATATGTGTCGCAGGCCGAATAACTGTAAAGCAAAATGATGATCTAGCTAGCTTAGGCGACGAAATGATGATCCAGCTAGTTTAGGTGATAAAATACAAAAAAAAATACTATTCTATTGTCAACATACTCGTAGTCTTCGTCCAAATGTTTACGCGTACTTAAAATAAATGTACGAAAAATTCTCGGCAACTTTTGTGAAGCCGAAGTCATAATTTTTTTTTGATAATATAAAGTTAACTAAAAATTTAAAGCATTGACATTGAAAAAAGTAACTATAAAATGGTTTGAGTAACTATTGTCAGCGGCGTTGTTGCCTTACGGAGCCCATGGTAGTTTTACGTTCATATGATAATCGAAAAATTCATGTTATAGTCAATTTGAAAGAAGAATATCATCAAAATTCAAATTCAAATTATTTTATTCACAATAAAAAGTTACATTATTTGCACACTAAAATATTAACCAACAGTTCACCGACGTTTCTGGCTCAGATCAGAGAAATTCAGCGGGATTTATATTTTATTTATATATCTTAAATCATTCTTATTTATTAGTGACAATTATACCTTTGAAGTAGATTGGAGCTATCATCTCCCTCTCAAGCATAGCATCTCCCTCTCAAGCCGTGTGAAAAGTTTAAGAATATTTCTCGTATTAATACACACCGATATTGATAGAATAATTATTATTTTTCATTACATACACTATATTTTCATGTAAGTGTTGATATGCAACTGTTAATTATATGTTTTGCTTCTTGAAATGTAGCTAATGCAATCTCAAAACTGAGTTAAAATTTTGCTTCTTGAAATGTAGCTTTTATAACTTCTTCTCTAATATGAATAGTATATTAATTTAATAGATATTAAAAGAATTTATCTTACTCAGACTCAGAGTCGAATCCATAATTACGTCTCTTATTAAACGCTATTCTTCAATTAAATTGTGTTCTCTTTCTAAACAGTTAACTCTACCATCCGGCGAGCCTCATCTACACTTGATAATTATAAGAAAGGTACTAACCGTTGCTTCTTAGAAGCCTGTCCTTACATCCAAGAGTACTCAAAAAGTAGTCTCCACAGTCCCGTTAAAACGGCCTTCAGTACTGTTATAAATGTTTTCTACGTACATTCTTAAGAGTGAATGCGGAGGTAGGTTAACTTGTGTGGTGTTCCATCGTCTAATCATAGATAAAGATGATTATTTAAAAATGTCACTAGGTTATTATTAATAGTTAGTGTTGTAACGAATTTATGCCCACGTATAATTTTTTACTTGTGATATTTTGCTCAAATATAATGTGTTTCAATCATATACTTTCTCACAAGAACATATTTACTTAAATCATTTTTTTTTTACCTTCACGCTGTATCCCGCACGAGGCAGGGTGGGCAGATGAAACTCAGGAACCTAGTGTTACGACACTCCGTTCCACTTCAGTTCCCCCCCACTTTCCGCCGAATTTGAGGCATTGCGTGTTGAGTGGCGGAACTCAACGCCGCGCTTTACCTCATTACCAGAGCGAAGAAATGAAACATTAAATATTTTAATTGAAAATGTTAAATATTTCATTTGCTCGACTGGGGATCGAACCCAGAACCTGTCGGTTACAGTCACACGCTTGTGCCGCTGCGCCACGACAGGCGCACAAATATAATAATATTAATTATATGTAATTTCATTGTCATCAAATAAAAATCGTAATCCGAATGTCGTCTCAATCGGACGCTGGGATGTGGGTCAAATTAAGCTTGCAAGATTTCACACACACTAACGGCAAGTACACAAAAAATAGGCTTTTAAATTTACAAATAATAATATATCTTTCTTTATAAATGAATAAATTTCTTCAATTGAACAGATGTACATAGACTTTGGTAACACATTTTTTTATACAAAGTACAGTTATTTGAACAATTTGTCGCTTCACTGTTACATAGCTGTAAAAGTTATAACTACGCTAATGGAGCTAATATTCTAAAACTTTATTCAGTTATTTCATTGAAATTTCTTCAAAAAACATTGAATAATATCAATGAATTAAGTTTTTTTAAATTACTATTTATTTAAAATTGAACCACCAACTATTGCATCATATGCAGTCGTAAAGTACTACGTGAACTATGTAAAGTAAATGTCATCTGGCCAACCCTAAATAGCCTTTGCACAGCAAACAGTTAAACACACAGCGGTATTTATTCAGACTGTACTGACCCGGTTATCGTTTCCCCGCAAAACCTTAGCCTTATTTCACTTTGGTCATCGTATTTATTTCATATTAAAATTTTAATGCGATTGGAAAATTTTCTCATATTAATATTATTATTAGTTTTCTATTAAATATAAAACGACGTCATGGCCCAGGAGCACAAGCACGTGACTGTAAACGTAACAGGTTGTGAGTTCTAAGCTCTCTCGAGGAAATGAAATATTTATAGAATTCTTTCTTTCTTTCTTAGCTTCATGCTGTGTTCCGCACGAGGCAGGGTAGGCAGAGGGAACCCGGGAACCTAGTGTTACGACACTCCGTTCCACTTCCGTTCCCCACTTTCTGCTGAATTTGAGGCATTGCGTGTTGAGTGGCGGAACTCAACGCCGCGCTTTGCCTTATTACCAGAGCGAAGAAATGAAACACTAAATATTTAAATTGAAAATATTTAATATTTCATTTATTCGACCGGGGATTGAACCCAGATCCTATCGGTTACAGTCACACGCTTGTGTCGCTGCGCCAAAACAGGCCTCAATTTAAAGAGTTCTCAACACATAATGCCTTAAATTCAGCAGAATGTGACGAACGAAAAGAAGTGTCTTCACACTAGGTTCTCAAGTTCCCTGCTTACCATGAATGGGTACAGTATATAGCTACAAAAATGTATATAAAATGTAAATTTAGTGTAGAGCGTAGAATAGTACGGTTCATTTTATAAACTATTTTTATTTTTCAGTCGTTTAATAAAACAGGTCTGTCGTGTCGCAGCGGCACAAGCGTTTCACTGTAACCGACAAGTCGTCGGTTGAAGCCCCACATGAGGAAATGAAATGTTTAAATGTTTAATGTTTTCATTTCTCCGTTTTGGTACGAGGAAATATGCGGCGTTGAGTACCGTCACTCAACACGCAATGCCTCAAATTCGCCGAAAAGTGGGGAAGGGAAGTTGGAGTGTCTTAACACTAGGTTCCCAAGTTCCTTCAGCCTACCCTGCTATGTGCGGGATACAACGTGAAGCTGAGTAGAGTAGTAGAGTAGAGTTTTAAAAAAGTTGTATTCTACAGCAACATTACATTATATTTTATTAGAATTACTAATAAAAGCTCATGAATTAATCATGAATTATTTAAAACATTTTCTAAAATCTTTAAACAAACAAGTTAAACCTTATCTTAGCTAAAAAATTAAAATTAATCTAATTTAATATTATTTATTACCAAGATTTCCTTATTGAAGATTATAACAAAAAATAAACGTTTGGCGCAAGAGGAATCATTTGTTCTCATTTAATAATATTTGAACGTAGTCAGATGGCAGCTCAATCTTTTGGTTACCATACAATTTTTCTTAAATAGTTTTTATTGCAACTCATCGATTTTTTATAGCTTCCTAGAGAGACGACGATCTACGACTCTTCTGGATCATTCAAAAATACAGTTAGTAATATAATTAAATAAATATAATAAAAAAATAATAATTATATTATAAGACTAAAACATAAAGTATTAGATACGTTTTATTCGATTTCAAGTTATTTTCAAACAAAGTATTTTGTGAAGGAATGATGGTATTTAACCATCGAGAATATAATATCTCATATTGACATGTAACGATGGATCCATCGTTTTAGACTCGTCTCAATTTAATAATGATTTTTTAATTTATTTTTCACACCTTATATCGTATACCGAAACAGATTGTCCAGATTTAGTAAGCTGTCTTTCCGTGGTTTTTTGCAAAGTCTATGTTTCTGACTCGAGCGGATTATTACCACCACCGGCATTTAAGACTGGCGTTAAGTAGTGGCTTTGGCCACTGCGTTTCGCATTAGGTAATGCCGGGCCCCGGTGCCCTTCCACCTTAAAGGACGGCAACGCTCCTGTAGCTCCTCTGGAGTTACTCGGGGCCGTGGGCGACGGTGATCACTTACCACCAGGTGACCCGTACGCTCGTTTGCCGTCTTTTCCATAAAAAAAAAATGTCCTAATTGTTCACTCCCCGAACGGGGATTGATAATGATCCCTATAATCATCCCTTTTTACAAGTAGACGCTACCCACAATGCAAGTATAGCGTCATATCGTATCATTAATATGTTAAAAAAAATAAAAGAGCAATGAATACCTTTACATCAAGCGGATAGAGTACATTATAATTGCTATGTTCTATCAAATAAAGGAATTTGGTTAACCTTTTCATTTAGCGTAGCAAAGAGAATTACTACGTATTCATGACCCAGTTAGCGATCAAATGGCCACTTCTAACTAAACGTAAGTTCGCGCATCTTTAATACACTTTGAGCTTTGAGTGTTTAGTATTTTGCTTTTTAAATATGATTTGTTTTCTTCTTTTTTGATCCTATACGATTCTACAGTGGACAATTAAGATTCTTTAGTAATGACTTAGAAATAAGATAATGAGAATACAATTTATATATAAAAAACCGATTAATATTAAAAAAAAATACTTTATTAACAGCAGTAAATGTTTATTCAATATGAATATTTCTCTGTAAATTTACAAAACTATTTGTATATTAAGTATCGATTTAAAACGAAAATGCATAAACGTATGCACAAAGTTGTTTTTGGTCAGTTTGTTTGTATCGGCTTAAGAGTATCTCAAAGCGGCTAAACAAATTGTATGTGCTCGGAACTACAGGACTAATTTTGGTCTAATTTCGATTCTATATAAAAAAATCCAGTTTGTACTATTTACAAAAAAAATCATTAATAATAAGAACTTACATGATAAATTTTTGACGTCAAATGATTTATCACTGATTAACTAAAGTTACTGTCTCATCTACTAAAGTAACTATCTCCGATTTTTTTTAATATAGTTATTGACAATACTAAACTTAAACTTAAAAAGCGTATAAAAATTTTGAACGAAGCAGGATTTGAACCCGCGCCTCTGGAATACCGTTCCAGCGCTCTGACTAACTAAGCCATTCGTTCATGGTGAACGAAGCAGGATGGCTGATGATTATGAACGAATGGCTTAGTTGGTCAGAGCGCTGGAACGGTATTCCAGAGGCGCGGGTTCAAATCCTGCTTCGTTCAAATTTTTTTTACGCTTTTTAAGTTTAAGTTTAGTATTTTCTGTCCAAGTGTGGAATAACACTTTAAAACATAGTTAAAAAATAGTTATTGACAAATTAGTAGCTAGGAGAAGTTAGAAGCAAACACATTTCATGTATCGTATGTGCTCTACGCAAATCTAGATCGTCACGACGCAGCGGCACAGTGGATGTGGGTTCGATTCTCACTCGAGGAAATTAATTAATATTATTGACACCAAAAAGAGTAGTTATAAATAGGATATAGCGACGAAGCTAAAAATACTTGATTACTTACATTTGTATTTATAAATCGCCTAAATAAATCCACGAGGAACTTAATACATTATACAAAATTTTCAAACCAAAACAACTCCACGTTAGAAAGTAATACGAGTACATGCCCAATTATTTTAACTCAACATATTTTTAACTATGTAAGAACATAGTTAAAAATATGTTCATTACAGTTTAATAATAGCCCTCTCGTATTATAACCGGTCTACATATTTTAATAGTTTTGTAGTAGGTAATATCATAATAATCTCTATATCTTTTGCTGTAATATTTATTAAATATGGTTCATCACAGAGAAGTGTACCAGTTTGTAATAACTTGAACAAATTAATCCGAATGAATGTTTAATCGAAATGCCTAAGTGGAAATGTTATGTGTTTTTGATACTCCTAAAACACGCAATTAGACAAATATTTGTAAAAAATAATTTTATTCAGCTGAATCCTGTAATGTTACCAGAACGAAAATATTAATATTTAATTTCTTCAAGTGGGGATCGAACCCACAATCTGTCGCAAGCTTGTCAATCGAACGTTTTAAATGTGTAGTTATCTACTTACTAGATTTATAAACCTACTCCTGGTAAAGGCGTTAGGTAAATAATTAAATTAATTTTCCTTGTAAGTTGATTTGGTTCATAATAATAATTATAAATACATTTTTTATTTGATTTTTATAGGAAAAAGTATATGTAATAGCTAGATTTTTTCCTCTCGGTATTACTATAGCTGTTATTTATCTATTCTGACCTTCTATATACTAATTGTATAACTATTTCAAGACGATTATGGGTTTGATACCCACTTACCGGAAGGTTATATATAATATTTTATGGTAATGAGGCAAAATGAGCGATGAGTTCCGTCAGTCAATATGCCATACCTCATCATTTGAAAGTATCTCAATGGGAACAAGGTGCCTTAACGGAAAGTTTTCTCTGTTTATTATATAATAAAGTTTATTATATTTAATTGAATCTAGTCGCGGCACAGGGGCACAAGCGCGTGACTGTAAAGCGACTGGTTATGGATCCACACTTGAGAAAAAGTAGTATTTTATATTTTGTTTTTTTTCGCTCTGGTAACAAGGCAAAGTGATTAAGTTCAACACACAATGCCTCAAATTCCGTGAAATGTATGAAACGGATCCGGAGTGTCTAACACTAGGTTCCCAAGTTCCCTTTGACTAACCTGCCATATGCGGTATACTGCGTGACGCTATAAGAAAATATTTATAAATATAGTTAGCACAAGTACAGCTATGCTTAACTACCCACAATGTGTAACATAAAACAAATAACACATACATTATCGTTAAAATATCAAAGCTCTACACCAGAGCTTTTCATATAATCGTAAAAGCTTAGTTTTATAACATGAATAGAGTAGAATAGTAATAAGCACTTGAATTTTGATACCCCAGTCAAATTAAGATGATCTTAGAGGGCGGCCTTGTCGATATGTTACTGTATTACAGGGCTTCACATATTTTGGCAGGATTTATTGCCCTAGCCGTCGGATTTACAGCTTTGACCGAAATGCTTACCCACAGCATTTTGTTGGCTTTTTATTGGCAATTTGTTACCTTGCGTCTCTTTGGACCTTCGTTATTTCCCGCTGTATTGAACTCTTGACATTCCCTTTGAGTTTTCTAAATACCTTTATCCGTACTTACATTTTAAGTGTAATATATAAATCGAATATTTCTTATTCTCACATAATATTTATTACGTAATACATTGCTTTTTATATTTGTTGTTAAAAGCGCTTTTTTATAGAACTGATAAGTTATTTTGCCGCTATTTTCTTTTAAAGGATTGTTTCATGATGGAAAAAATATATATTCAAAGTAATTTAAATTTTAATACAATTGCATGATGTACAAACGTATTAATCATTTAATATTATATAATATAATCCCAACATAATATTGAATTAAATGTTATCATCGTTTTATAGGAAACTTAGTAAAAGTTTAAGTAAAAAAAGACAAATTTTATAAAGAAAAGTTATTTAGCCTTATCCTAATTCACAATATTTGGTAGAATAAATTGAAACAAAGTTGGGCAGAATAAATTGAAACAAATCTATAATACGATTAATTGCAACAAATGTATTTTGTCTAAAAAAAAAAAATATAAGTATAAAATTAAATCTAGAGAAAACCTACATGAATTACTCGTGTTATATATTATATTGAAAGATTCATATACAAATTTTGAAAATGTATAAAAATTTTAACTTAGAAGGATTTGAACCTGCGCCTCTTAGAAACCATTCTGAAGCCGAGCGCTTAGATGGGACTACACTATACGTTGTCATCAAGCTACGTCGAAATTCTTATACGCTTGTTACAATTTATTTATGTTGTTAGCATCTCTGTAGAGAGATTATTACACATTTCCGCTATCCGAATAAAATTCGTTAGAATTATCGTTTGACAAGAAAAATGCTATTTATTAAATATTTTTACTATTTTAAAGTATTATTCCACACTTAGGTAAGAACTAGGTTAGGTTAGGTAAGCTTAAGCTTTTATTAACAAAAAAAAATATACTAAACGACAGTGCACGGACAAGTTTTCTTAATTCTTTCAAATGAAAAAATAAACTATTACTTGTATACTTTTAATTTTTATCTTACTAAGCAGTATGGACACTCTAGATTCAGTGGTAGATAATATTCATAATTGATGTAAATAAATAACCTTTAAAACGATATGACATTTAAAGATACATATAATTCTTATTAAACTATATTGTTTCTTATAACTTTGACCTTTACCTTATTAGCTATATATAAATCTGCATTTCTATTGATACTATTCTAATATAACAGCCAAAGTTTATTATTAGGTCGTTGCTAATTTGTTCAAAAGCGACAGGTTGTGAGTTCGACCCTCGCTCAAGAAAATGAAATAACAAAATTAACTAGGCCAAGTGCGGTGTTGAGTTCCCGCCAATTCCAATACCCAAAACTTGTAACTTGGCAGAAATAGAAGAATGGAACGGAGTGTCTTAACACTAGGTGCCTAATTTTTCTCCGTCTACCCTGCCATGTGCGGGATACAGCGTGAAGCTGAGTGAGTAAGTGAATTTACCCAAAACTAACACTCACATGATTTTCTGTATGTTTAAAATTAGACGATTACGTAATTTTATTATATTTTCACGTGTTTCGTACATGAATAAGATTATACAGATATTTATCTTTTCTTCAACATTTTTAACGTATCAGGATGTGCATCCACGTTTCTTCGATACCTTATTAGAATTATACTCGTGGAGGGCTTAGATGATTTGAATTTGAGAATATTGCATATTGGTTGGTTTTCCAATACGGCATTTCATACAAACAAGCCAAAAATAACAAATTTTAAATATAAATAGAATACTTGCAATTTAATCTTGCAATCAGTGTTTGCCCATCAAATACGATTTTTGTCACACATATTACACAATCTCTAACTGTAAGTAACTTCTTGGATTTGACTTCCATTTGAAGAAATTAATTATTTTATTAACACGCGATAAAAAGACAAAGCCCGGCGTTGAATTCCACCATTTAATATACGTCGCCTAAAAAAGTTGGTGGGAAACGGATCGTCTTAATACTTAGTTCCCACGCAAGGTTCGTTTTACACAAAATGTAATTTATTGGAAAGTATTCATGTAACTAAGAAAAATAAATATATAAGTTATTACTTTATATATTGATATCTTTAGTGACATTAATAATCGTTGAGAACAATATCCTCATTCATATAAGCTTACGCAGCAAGGCGTCGTATTTACAGTGCAAAGATCGAGTGGCGCTTCTGTAAAATATGTTTACTTTGCCAACACTGAGCTTAATCGCCTTTCTTATTTCATTTTTATTTATTTTACAATAAAGCTTCTTTCTACCCATGGGCAGATCAGACATTAGCAATATCTGTTTATTAAATACGTTTTAATTGCTTTCTACCTTTAATATACTTATGTGTAGAATACAAATAATCATTGTTAATGTTACTTACATACTTACTTACTTAGTTTCACGTTGTATCCCGCACGAGGCAGGGTAGGCAGAGGGAACCCGGGAACCTAGTGTTAAGACACTCCGTTCCCCTTCGGTTCCCCACTTAATGTTACAAATAAATAAATAAAATAAAAAAAAAAAATATTTAAACGAAAATTAACAGTTAACATTTATTAAGAGAAGAAAACGCTAATTTATATTCTAATATTACCGCTTTTCCTCACTGTGTGCAATACACAAAAACTTAACAAAGAAAAGCACTGGGCCAACGTCTTTTTTACATTTCTTGATGAGTGATATCTAATGTAATTGACAATACAAAAAATATATATAATATATGCTATATTTTTTTTATTATAAAACCCTATCAATAATAAAAGATCAAGAAATTTATCTTGTTGGATTGCCCACAAAATTTTCAAAGCTCTGAGTTTCATTCCTTATGCAATCTTTACGTTTTCAAGCGAAAAAGTAAGTCATTTGTAACCAATACCTCAACAGACACTTACAGATGCGTCCAAAACTTTGCCAATATCGTCTTAACAGTTCGATGGAAAATTTAGACAAGCGATTTACAATATTTTCGAGAATTATATTTTGGCGTATAACAGTACGGAACAGTACAGATCTTAAAACATATTTTGTTCCAGCTTCACACTGTATCCCGCATATGGCAGGGTAGGCAGGGGAAATCTAGTGTTCAAATTCTCACTTTCAGCCAAACTTGAGGCTTTGTATGTTAGCGGAACACACTGCTGCGCTTTGCCTTGTTACCAAAGGGAAGAAATGAAATATTAAATATTTCATTTCTTCAAGTGGGTATCGAACCCACAACCTGTCGCTTCAGTCACATGTTGCTCACATAATTGGTAATTGTGTAAAGTTTGTTATTTTCGTTAAAATAAATTTAGTAAAAATTTCAATAAATGTTTATTTGAGCACTCATATACAGACAAAAACAAATTAAACATTTCATTTACCATCATAGTAATAAAATAACAAATTCTTACTCTAGATATTAAAGAAAATATATAGGACATTAAATGTAATATTATGAGTATTATAAATTTCTTACATCTTCCGCATGCGACTAGACTCTAGACCATTCAAGGTTTTACATATTATTCATTTGATAAAACTTCATACTTGGCAGTTTTCTAGGAAAATGCACGAGTCGTTTGCTACCAAGAATTCTGATAACAAATTATCTAATTCCGTTTGTGAGACGTTACTTGTATAAGACTATTATTTAAGATGTGATATTACAATAAATTTGTGATAGAAAATTCGAAGAAACTCTTATTATTCTCCGCTCTCATTATATATAAAAATGTTATCGCTAAATCTCATATTTATCTAATAGTGTTAACCAACATTTATCTAACAGTGTTAACAACTACACTATTGGATACAGCAATGCCCATGGCAGGGTAGGCAGAGGAAACTTAGGAACTTAGAGTTAAGACACTCAAATCTGTTCCCCACGTTCCGCCGAATTTGAGGCATTACGTGTTGAGTGGTGGAACTCAACGCCGTGGTTTGCCTTGTTACTAAAGCGAAGAATTAAAATATTAAGTATTTTATTTGAAAATATAAAATATTTCCTTTGAGAATATTTAATACTTCATTTCCTCGAATCGGGATCGAACCCACAACCTGGTATACTGACTGGCTCAACGTTAACATAAATTATTTTGAAAGCAAATATTTTTTTATACAACAATTTATTGTATCAAAAAAAACTCTTTTGCTCACTATTAACAGTTTAAGGCATACATAAGCAACAGTCTGTCAACTAAACCAAATTGAGTATCGAGGTCGACTGCCGCCTACGTAACCGATTGGAGACTTAAATAAACTTGTCCTTCATACCTGGCTCAGTTACATTTGACATATTAATAACCTTATTTGTGCGCAATGAATTCGGAAAGAAAAAAAGGTAAAGGAATATTAAAGATCAAATTCACTTTAACTTTTTATATTTATTGAAACTTAATTCTATAAAAAGGTAAATAACGTTTACGTAATAATACGTTATTTTGGAATTAGTTTTCTTTCCTAAAGGTCGGTTATCTTTAAAATTACTAAAAACGTATTATATGTTGTATCTAGTAGTAGGCAATGCCTCAAATTCACGGGAAAGTTTGATCGACGGAAACGGTGTTTAACGGTGTTCGATCGACGGAAACGGTTTTAAGTGTCTTAAAGAGAATGGAGTGCCTTAACTCTAAGCTTT
>JAEIOK010000101.1:0-22490 GCA_019049475.1 Eueides isabella | reverse complement strand
GACGTTGAATAGCGGAATTCACACCGCTTCTAACTTCTTTACAGACCGCGTCAGAAATTGAAATATTTCAATTAATTCCCAACATGGGTATCGAACATATGATATTTGCATTTACATTTGTACACGCTTATGGTCTTACGACTATGCCAAAACCCTCTAATTTATATAAGTAGTTTAAATTTTAAATCTTAACATTGTTTTCTATTTATATGTTAAAGCTTTCACAAAGACATTAAAAACTAGTTAAAATATAATATTAAAGTTTAAGTTACCTGGGATCGTTGTAAAGGTCGTAACGTGTTCGATTTCCACAGAATCTTTAGGAGTTCTTCCAAAATAACAGCTCGATAAAACTTTGCTACTCCTCGATGCCATTCAGCGAATTCCTTAGAACAAATATGGCGAACTTTTCCAATTCCTGTTGAATAAAGTTACATTTAAAACTCTGAAGCTTTGTAAACTAGCATTGTTTTTTTGTATTAGAAAAGAAATTGTAGGTATCAAAAATACATATTTATTTCAAAAGGACACACAACGCACACACAGGTTGTGGGTTCGATCCCTTAAGTAAATGAAATATTATATTGTTCATTTCTTGTTTCTGGCAACAAGGTAAAAGCGCGGCGTTAAGTTCCGCCACACACACGTAATGCCTTAAATTCGGCGGAAAGTAACTTAGTGTTTTTTCAACAAGATTCACAGATCCTTGTCCATTTCCGCCATGTGCGTGAAGCCTTTTTTTTAAATTAACGATAGTAAATAACATACAGAAAATAAATCTCTCCAATGTAAACACGCTTAAGTCATATCCAAAGAAGTGTTATTTACAATTATTATAAGCGTTTTTTCTATTTCCTTCAGATTTGCCAATTGGCTAGGCAGTTAGTTGTAATTTCCTCCCTACGTCTTACCCGTTTTTATTCAAATAAACGTTTAGGGCGTATCTTCGTAAGCAAAACCATATAAGATCTAGGATATGCTATTTGTTGTTTTATTTAGATTTGTATCCATCATAGTAACCTCTAAGACATAGCGCGGCGTTTTATGCCCGTTACGGTGTAGGTACTCGTTTTATAAAAAAAATAATGCTGGTATGTAAGTACAATATAAAAATGAAATTGAGCGAGAATAATACGCCCTGCATATATTCAAGGTAGGATTTCAAAAAATTATAATTCTTGCACTATTATGATTGGTACACACTAACCACAGCTGAAAAAAGTCATATGTTTCTGGATGCCAAGAAAAATACATCAATTGATCCTTGGACTTTCAGTGTTCATATATGGACCCTCACCTGGTCCAGAAATGGAAGTTAAATACCTATGTATATTTCCAAATACTTAAACGTGGTCTAAGAATCAATAAAAAGTTTTATAAGAGGTTTTGCCCCCCCTTTTAACCTCTTAGGGGTAAAATTGTAATAATCGTTTTCTTAAACGGCAATTATAATGGAATATTTAACGTTTCCTAATTCCAATTTCTATAGTTAGAGTATTACTAAGCCTCAATGAATCAATCGACCTGGATTTAGTTTCTATTATACGCAATTTTTTTTGCGAGCGGCTTAGTTCGTTTGTGCTACACTTTTTTTGTATGATGCATTAAATATAGCGGGGGAGGTAGTCAACCTAGTATTATGACACTCAGTTCTCAACTTTTCCGAACATTTTGCAAGATATTAGGTGAGTGACGGAACTCAACCGCCGCACTTTGTCTTATTAACCTCACTCTCACCTTCAGCTTCCACGCTGTATCCCGCATATCAGGTAGGCAGAGGGAACTTGGAAGAAAAGTGCACAAGCACTCCGTTCCACTTCCGTTCCCCCACTTTCCACGAACTTGAAGCGTGCGTGTTGATGTGGTGGAACTCACGCCGCGCGTTTTGCCTTATACCAAGACGAGAAATAAATATTGTATATTTAAATTGAAAATTCATTTCATTCATTCAACAGTCGCACGCTTGTGCCGCTGCGCCACGACAGGCCTCTTAACAAAGTAAGAAAATGAAAAATATAAATATCCTTCAAGTAGACCAAAACGTCGCGGTTATACGTTTTGTACAGCTTCACGTTGTATCCTACATGTGGCAGGGTAGGCAAACTAAACTTGTAATGAGGCAATCCTTTTCGATCAAGTAATATTGGTTCACATTTTCCACCGAATTTGAGCGTGTAATGTCATTTAATGTGATTGTTGGAGTAAACTCAACGCCGCGTTTGTCTTCTTACCAGAGCAAATAAAAAGAAATATATAATTTCCTCCAGGCCCCAGGGTAAAATGCATGTATCATAAAAAAAATTAAGTGTCTAGACACTAAATTTAAATTTTGCATAGAGTTTCGCCTTGAATCACTCAGTTTAAGTAAAGCGACATTAAAAACATCCGTAGTTTCAAATCGGAACGTAAATATCAAATTATATATAGATAATTAAAATACTTTAAAATCCCATTTCTATGTACGATATATAAAAAAAAAGATATAAAAAAAATTAACATATAAAATTGCCTTTTAAACCAATGTTATGAAACAAATTCAGCATGGCAGCTTATAATATAATCCGGCTTAACTTCGCTGCGATTTATAACTTTTGAGCCATTACATGGAGTATTAAAGTCGTTTTTATCACGTTCTACCAGATAATGTGTGCGATTTTAATCTTATTATATATTTTTTAATGTTTTATTTATACTGCAGTATGCAAAATATATTTTGTATTTAAATAACGACCTATATATCGTTAACTAAGGATAAGTATAGTTATAAACTTATCCTAGTTAACGATAATGTCGTTATAATGTATTTTGATCTTTTTGCCAGCATCACGCTACACCCTGTACATGAGAGGGTAGGACAGAGGGAACGGGAACTAGTTTAAGACACTCCGTTATACCCCACTTTCTGCGAATTTGAAGCATTGTGTTGAGTAGCGGAACTTAACGCCGCGCTTTGCGAAGTTACCAGAACGAATGAATGAAATATTTAAAAAAAATATTGAGTGGGTATCGAACCCACACCTGTAGGGGACAGGACAGGCCATAAAGCTTAAATTATGTAACAATGATTGAAGTTTCAATATAAAGTTGCTATAAGCGAATATGATAATTGTAAAAAATGTACATCCGTTCATATGGAGTTGAACCTATTTTGAAGAAACTTACTTCTTACGTTTAAAAATAGCTTTACACCATATGTTCCTTATTTTTATGAAACATTCATATTCCTATAGGGAGAGGGTGTCCCACTAAATTTTAATAAAATATTCAATACAAGCATCACGACCGTTGTGGGTAGTTTCGACTTATGCATGAAATTGATATTTTTGTCTACAGGTATATTTTACTCTTGTCCAACATGGAAGGTGAGGAATCAAAGCTTTAATATTTTAGGCAGTTTTGAAAAAAAAAATTTAAAAGACTAACAAAGTGTACATTGTCAAAGAATTGTACAGTAACTTGCACTATGTCAATAAAGAATTTCGGTTTGGAGAGTGGTAAAAATTAAGATCATAAAATGTTAATATCATATACATCAAATAATATATCTTTAAATATTTTTCCTTAAAAAATTCATAGTTATTAAGTGTTATTTGTGTACTTAATAAATTGTTTCATTTAATTTCAATTTTCTTATATTTTTGTAGCGTCATTCCCCTGTTTCATAGTATAATATACCCAACACTGTCCTACTATAGTATTTTTTTAGCTTTATGCTGTATCTCGCACATGGCAGGGTAGGCAGAGGGAATTGGGATCTAGTGTTAAGTCACTCCGTTTCATTACTTGCTTGCCGCCGAATTTAAGGCTTGTGCTCAGTGGCGGAACTACACACCGCGCTTTGCCTTACACCAAACCGAAGAAAATCAGAATCTCTAGTAATATGTAAATAAAAAAACAACTATAAATATCTTACCTTAAAAACGGAACGGGATTGTTCAATATCCTTTGAAATATCAAAAACAAAGTGGCCTGAAACATCATAGCTGGTCGATTGCAGTCCCAAGCGACTCTATGCAGCATTTTGATGATACAATGATTTGTATACGGCAAGTTCTTATCATATTGTTCCAACAAACAGACACACGCACTAACTACGCGTTGATGACAGAATCTATAAATAATACGAAAATATTATTTTGTATATCTTTTTCGTTTCGTAACGGAATTTAACGCTGCGCTCTGCTTTGTTATCAGAGCAAGGAAAAGAAAATATAATTATGTTCTCTCGAGTGGAAATCAAATCCACAACGTCGTTATCGTTTATTGACATTCATGTCAATGGTAAGAGAGGGAGGGGGACCTCGGTTGACCTTCGAAAAACAGTATCGACGATACTGGAGGAGGTCACGTAAAAGTATGAGGACCCCCGGAGGGTAGTATGAAGAGGTTGATGACAGTGGACGAGGCGAAAGAGGTATGCCGAGACCGTAGCGTTTGGCGCTCCGTTCTCTCTGCCTACCCTAGGGATTCCCTAAGTAAGTATGTGCCATTGCGCCACGACAGCCTCCATTTTATTTATTATAGAGGTTACCGGCGCATTTGGGTACTTTTGACTACGTAATGTATACGGAGAATATTTATTTATTATATTTATTTATTCTTTATTGTACAAAATTTCTAACATAAATTTGCACAAAGGAGGGCTTAACGCTAAAAAGCATTTTCTACCACCCAACCTCGTCAAGTGGGAAAACTAGTAGTAGGGGTACAAATATTATACACATACATACATACAAACATATACATACGCACATACATACATACACATACTTAAACACATACACATATACCAATATATACGATATAAACTATATAATCATCATCATCAATCAGGATGTGAAGCTCAATTGAAGGTTGGCACTATAGTATTTCATTTCGGCTTGAGACAAAATGTAAACAAGCAAAACAAAGTTTCTTATACATTTATTTAATTTGCCCGCTTAAATTACACTATATATTTACTAATTTCAATTACTTTTTTGTTCTAATAATATTATCCTATTAAGACAACATTTATACAGTGGAAAATAAAATTTTAATTAAATTAACAGAAAATCTGTAGTAATTTTGTCGAACTGAATATTTTAAATTGATGTAACTTTTTTTTATCTATCAACCGATTTAACAACAACTCTACAGGTACATGTTAGCAGAAGTTTGCCAAACATAATAGTGAAGACTGCATTAAAATCCGGTTAGCCTTTCCAGAGATTAGCGCGTATAAGCACACCTCATTAACAAACGTCCTCTATAAAATATTATTTTCATATATCTTCCATGTACAGATTAATTATTAGTAAAGATCCACTTTTCCACAGATTCCTTTAGATATTTAACACAATAACAACAGGCACTTTGTCTGTCGTATTACCAGAGCAAAGATATAAAAAAATAATATTCAAATTAAAAATATTAAATATTTAATTTCTTCGAGTGGTGATCGAACTCACAACCTGCCGGTCACAAGCTTGTACCTCTGAGCTATACGGGCCTCAACATAAAATATAACCATACATAAACATAAATAATAAGTCAAAACTGAAAAAAAAAACGTGAACAAACATAAAGCAACTCATACAGCGTATCATAAATGATTGATATCAAAAGGCACTTTAAAGTGAAATTCAAATTTTACGACTACGTAGATACTATTTCGTACACTACGTACCTGTAACTACTTGAAATATCAAAGGCTAAACGATTTGTATGCAGCGATGAGCATAAATAGATGCTTTTCGGGATACTTGACTTTCGGATTTTTATTTTCTGTTTTCACGCTGTATCCCGCATGTAGCAGAGAAAACATATCTTTAAAACAAGTAGTTCCCCACCGACCACTTAATTATATAAATATCTGAACATAATATAAAAAGAAAGAAATAAAAAAGAATGGTAGCATGAAAGAAAAGATGAAGCCTGTCGTGGCTCAGCGGCTTTAGCGAGTGACTTTAAAAGACAGGTTGTGGGTTCGATCCCACTCGAAGAAATGAAATATTTCATATTATTTTCTTAATGTTTTATTTTATAATAAATCTATGCTTATTAATTTTTGTAACCGATCACTGTCTGTACATGGAAGATATAAAGAAATCTTATAGCTTTTTAATGTAACAGGGCCCAAAATAGTGATTTGTAAAATTTATATCTGTGTGTCTGTGCGATTGTACACGCTAATCTTAGAAACGGCTAACCAGATTTTAATATAGTTTTCACTGTTATATTTTAGCAATCTCATTCACATTTATTATTAGTTTTGTTCACATCAATTAAGAAATAACAAGTTACGTCAATTAAAAATATTAAGTTATTAATTAAAATAAAAACATACATAAACACGAAATACTTAAAAAAGCGAAATTATACACATATACAAATTACAAAGTCTTACAAACTTTATTAACTTTTATGGAAAACGTACATAAATTTGAACGTAGCGGTATTTGAACCCGCACCTCTTGAACAATATGCTAGAAATGAATTTCAGCAACGTTCATCTTTATTTTTTTATTTTTTCCAAAAGCAAATTTTATATTCCTAAGTGTATATTAGCAATTAAATTGAATTAAAAATGAATGAATTAACGAATGGGAAAAAAATAATTTTAAACTATACTTAACTATACAACTCTTATCAACTAACCTTAAAACGAAGTCCTGAAAGTCAAAGTCAGTTTCAACGACAGCTGTCGATCTTTCTTCCTCGTCTTCTTCCTCTAATATATAAGAAAATTAACAATTACATATACTTATTAAATATAACTGTTATTTTTAAAATTTAATGGACTTTTATTTTAACAAAATAAATTAATTATTCGGACGCCGAGCTTTGCTTAACCAAAGTACAAACAACCATAATGACAAAAAATTATACATATTGAAATATATTCTGATAAAAAACTGTAGTTTCCTCACCCACTGCGACCAATAAGACCCAATCTCATTGCACCTGTATTTATCAATTACTTAGATAGTGTCAAGAAAATAATAAATAAGTATATATTTTTAATAACAATTTAAAATATATATTTTTAGGTAATCACAATCCGTTCCATATTTTATGTTAGAATTCGAGACATTGTGCTTTCAAAGGCGGTCATTAACGCTGCTTTTTGACTAAGACATTAGACCGAAATGATACATACAATCATTCTTCCTAACGAGAAACCACTACAAATACCTAAGACGCTAATCCGCTGCTTCATTATGCACTCAAAATACATTAGAAGTACAACAGGTATACAGAAATCTTACCATCTTCGTCGTCTTCTGAATTTTCTTGTATTTCTTCTTCAATAATACCTGGAACAAAATATATAAATATAATTGTCACTCACTCTATCAACTTGAATAATTCGGCTAAAAACGATACATATATATAAAAATTCTAGTAAAAAGTAGTCTCTGGTTTTGTGTCTTAAAAAATTTAGAGAATTCCTCTCTTATGGCTCCAAATCTCAGGTACACTTTCGATGGATTGGAAGAGATTTCAATATAATATCATCTTTCTCAGTTGCGTAGTTTCTATTGTGCGTTGTGCCATGTAGAGCTTACCTAACCTGCCATGTAGAGCTTAGCCTTTTTAGTGAGTTCGTATATTTACATTTCCAGACAAACAAAAACATTTAAAAAAACTATGGAATATACATATAAGATTAGAAAGTTTCATAATTTAACAACAAAATTTAATCTCTAATATATGAAATAAAAAAAGATTGATTTTTATATAATTTGTAACGCTACGAAACGTAACGACAACTGACATTATACTCTAAGCATATTAAGCTATATACAAAGCATACTTGTGCTGAATTTATAAAAGATATTTGACCAACACTAGCAATACCAATGGAATCTGTTACTACCGCATTAATTATTCAGTAAATAGAAATTCCTAGCCTAATAGTAATTAATATTATTTTTTTTATACATTTCAACCTGCCTTTTATATACCTACCTATATTGATATACTATAGTATGTTGAGTAGCGGGACTTTACATTTTTCCTGTGTACCATTTAGATAAAAAATACCCGGGAAATGACAATTTAAATACAACCATTTGAGTTGCAAACCATCAGGTTTACTTAATTTGGTAATAAAAATATTTATTTAAATACCGACATGTAATATATCAGAAAGTAACAACGAAAATTACAAAAAAAATGCAAAATTATTATAAAATATGATTAAAAGCACAAAAATAAAAACAAAACGCGGTGTTTATTTAACGACCTCAACACTAACCTCAACACGTAAATGTCTTAACACTAAGTTTCCATGTTCGCTCTGCCTACATTACTGTTAATAGGATTTTTTTATATGGAAAAGACGGCAAACTCGCGTACGGGTCACCTGATTATAAGTGATCACCGTCGCCCACGGCCTCTAACTCCAGAGCAGCTACAGGAGCGTTGCCGTCCTTTAGGGGAAGGGCACCGGGGCCCGGCATTACCTAATGCGAACGCAGTGGCCAAAGCCACTACTTAACGCCGGTCTTAAATGCCGGGGGTGGTAACAATCCGGTCGAGTCTGCCCATGTGTGTTGTCATTGCTGGCAACGTGACTCTACCACACGCACTTTAGTCGCCTCTTACGACACCATCAGTACCAGGGTGATCCTATTCTAAGCCGGAATCACACGGCAAAAAGGATATAGCGTGCAACTTAAAAACGATATACAAAGTATATAATATCACATACCAACGTCTACTCCAAATCCGTATTATAGATAGTCTCGAGCATATCTAATTCTTCGTCTTCTTTGATATCGCTTGCACCAAATATACCTTCTTCGGGCCACACTTCCCTATAAAAATGAATATTAACTCGGCTAACTAAATAATATTCGAATTTTTATATATAATCGATTTTTATATAAAATTGAAATAAAAAAATCTACAGGAAGATTTACCATGAAAGAAAGGCACTAACATTGTAAAGATGTAATGAAAACTTACCTCGCAGCTCGAAATGTACCGACAGCGTCTTCATATTTGTTCCCGCATTAATTTTTGTATTTTCTTCATACAATCTCCCCTGAAAATATGATTACTATTAAAAAAAGCTTTTAGACTTCATAATAGTAAAAGAAATTCTTTGATTTTCAAAGGACTTCCAAAAAACAGGTCGTATATTTCCTTAATATTTATACTAAGATTCCAAGAGGTGCGGGTTTAACCCGCAACATTCGAATATTTATACATTTCTAAGTAAGTACTTTCCAAAGTCATCTGCCATTTTAAAAATAGTAAAAAGTTTCTCGTTACACAAATTGTAGTTAGAAAAAATGCAAAAAAGAACTTGTGTTTGATCAAATCCCTCAGCAATATTGAATTACATTCAGTATGATTATTTCCTAAATATGCTACTTATTTGATGAAAAAATATCGAAGTCACACCAGGAAATTTAAGATAAATACTTTAATAACATCTATACAAATTTAATTCATATTGTATTCAAGATTGATTTCTCATTCAATAAAACTTTTTTCTATTGATTACATCTAAATATACTACAACAACTGAAAATAAACTTTCAAAAATAAAAAAATATATAAATAAAAATAAATAAATATATAATATATCTTAAAAAACATTCCTAAATAACTTAAAAACACGAAAACTAAACTCACTCACTCAGCTTAACGCTGTATCCCGCACGAGGCAGGGTAGGCAGATGGATCCCGGGAACCTAGTGTAAAGACACTCCGTTCCACTTCCGTTCCCCACTTTCCGCCGAATTTGAGGCATTGCGTGTTGAGTGGCGGAACTTAACGCCGCGCTTTGCCTATTACCAGAGCGAAGAAATGAAACATTAAATATTTAAATTGAAAATATTAAATATTTCATTCCTCTAGTGGGGATTGAACCCAGAACCTGTCGGTTACAGTCACACTCTCGTGCCGCTGCGCCACGACTCCTACAGCAACTAAACTAAGTAACAAAAAGACAATAATCCTTAACTCGTGGAATCACATCGCAATGTCTAGACCAGAGAGGCGAGACTGAAAGCTGCTTTTAAACGTAATAAATTTAAGCTTAGGGCTTTATGAAATCGCTGAAGCATCCACGCTATTTACTTTGATGTTAGATTAATGAAAAAACTTTGAACACAGTGCCTATTCGATGGACTATAAGAAACAGTCTCGGTGTAGTTATTTTGTATTCATTATTTATTTAACGCCAATACTTAGCTGGTAGCATTTCTAAAGCTGGCGAATTAACTATTTTTTTCTTATTTCGTGATTCTAATGTTTTATTGTTTACATTTACACTAAGAAATGACGTAACGAAAAAATTTAGTTAGCTTCACACTATCCCGCATATAGCGGGGTACGCATAGGAAAACTCA
This sequence comes from Eueides isabella, assembly GCA_019049475.1. Taxonomy (NCBI): domain Eukaryota; kingdom Metazoa; phylum Arthropoda; class Insecta; order Lepidoptera; family Nymphalidae; genus Eueides; species Eueides isabella. Next base: position 12,141 of record JAEIOK010000101.1, on the reverse strand, counting down.
TGAAAGTAGTGTTAAGACACTTCGTTCCGTCCCTCACTTTCCGCCGAAATTGAGACATTGCGTGTGACGGAACCCAACGCCGCGCTTCTCCTTATTACCTAAGAGCGAAGAAATGACAACATCAAATATTTAATTTAATTTAATTTAATTTAATTTAAAATATTAAATGTTCAGTTCCTCGAGTGGAGATCGAACCCACAGCCTGACTGTATAGAGTCGCACGCTTGTCCCTGAGCCACGACAAGCCTCAATACGAATAATTTTAATTTTCAAATTGAACATTACCTTTCCATACAATGACACCTTATGATTGCTTGAATAAATTAAAAGCAAACTAAAGATTCAAAAAAATTGGATAGAGCCCTCTTAAACTAACAAGCCCGAAATATAATCAGTCTTGAGAAATTTTATTATACTTAAAAGCTACTAATAAATACCAAAGCGTAAGGCGTTCAATACAAAAACATATTTTGTTTATTCGACACTAACTCGTTAGCGCGCGTAATGACTTAATATGTTAACATAAACACAAATCTAAGAGAATTCTATTTATATTATAATTATAGACCTGAGGCCTGTCTTGGCGTAGGGCACAAACGTTTGATTGTAAAGCGACAGGTTGTTGGTTCAATCCTCAGTCGAGGTAATGAAATATTTAATATAAAATACCGCACCACAAATAACCGCGGCTTTGAGTTGCACTTAGCGTGTAATGTCAATTCACGAGGGGAAAGGTACGTAACACTAGATTCCAAGTTCAAGTACAGCGTGTCGTTGAAAAACATATATAATCTAATTATTAAAATGATATATATTTTTTAGCTTCACGCTGTATCCCGCACGAGGCAGGGTAGGCAGAGGAACCCGGGAACCTAGTGTTAAGACAGACTTTTCCACTTCGTTTCCCACTTTCCGCCGAATTTGAGGCATTGCGTGTTGATGGCGGAACTCAACGCCGCGCTTTGCCTTATTACCAGAGCAAAGAAATGAAACATTAAATTATATTAAATGAAAATATTCAATATTTCATTTCTCGACTGGGGATCGAACCCAGAACCTGTCGGTTACAGTCACACGCTTGTGTCGCTGCGCCACGACAGGATTTAAAAAATCATTAACATTTAAAATGTAAGAATCTCTTAGTATAAAGTATCTCGTTGCTCGGAAAGGACATTTTTTTGCTTCAATAGAAAAAATTGAGTCAGTCCAGACGATTTTCACAAGGACACTTGAATATTTAATATCTAAATAAGCTAGTTCGTTATTTCAAACGTATCGTTGCATTTTCTTAATGAAAACGTGGGCTTTGAGACGTACTTCACGGAGTTTGCTTGAAAAATATCGAATGGCAATACATTATTTTTTATCTTGGACTTTCATGAATTTACCAATTTATTTAGGTTTTATTTAAAAGTTGTTGGTGTTTTTATGTATGGGACTTTTAAAAATATGTAAACTGTAGAAGTATATTGGTAATTTTAATTATAATTTTCTATATTCATAAATTAGTTTTTTTACGAGACAGTTGTGGATGGATCTCCACTCTAAAGAATTTTATTCACACACATGCTTGACATGGCCGACAAACTTAAGTTTGCCAGTGTTTGCACTAGGTTTTAACGGAATGAACTGTGATTATAAGATTGTAATTTCATCGATTCACAATTTTATTTTTTCGAAATTTGAAAGATAAATAAAATTTTTGTATTGTAAGTTCTCACTTCCTCCGGAAGATATTTATCAAATAAAGAAAGACAAAAAAAAAATATAAACATAAAAAAATCAAATCCCTTATATGATTTTTTCCCCTCAAAAAAAAAAAAAAAAAAAAAACAAAGTATATCTAATGTACTTAACAAATTCTAATTAAAACACAAATAAAAACATATAAATACAAAAACACATAACAAAAAAAACAACAAAAATTCAAGTTACTTTTGTTGATCAATAGGTACATCGGACGCTGCGTCGAACGGCGGCGGGTACTCGTCTAAGCCGAGCTCAGCACCGCCGCTATTTGAGGCCTCACTTCTTCCCATTGCGATATTGTATCGGCCTCGGTTTGGAAACACGTGTTTCTTTTCTTTTAACAAATAGTAAAAAATAAACTTAGTAAAAATAAAACAAGCTTTTTCTTGCGGCTTCGCCCGCGTGATCAAATCAAAATAAATATGAGTTGGCATGATACATTCAATACAGAAAACGGCTCAAAACGAAAAAACTTTCTTTAAAAAATAATGTATCTAACACAATTCATGCCTGTAATTTCTGATATAAGTTTCTCAAATACGGCGGAAAGTGGAGAATGGAAAGGAGTGTCTTAACGTTAGTTTTCTAAGTTCACTCTGCCTTCCCTGCCATGTGCGGGATACAGCGTGAAGCTAAGTGTTAGTTAGCTAATAGTACCCAGTTCAATCAAATAAAGTCATGTTTTGATCACACAGGCAAAACCGCAGATAAAAGCTAGTTAAATATAAAAATTATTAAGTTGACACTTATGTAAGTGTCAACTTAAAAATTTAAAAGCCAACTATAATTCAACCCGCAGTGCACATATTCATTTAATTTCTTTGTAATTACGACGCTCAGTGTTCAACTCGTTAAGAAGTTAAGATGTATGAAAATTAACTTATTCAAGTTAAAATATAAGTTCTTGGGTAACAGATTGCTTTACATGTTAAAATAATATTAAAAGTAACTGAAAAGGTGGAAAAAATCTCTATATATTTTTTAAGTTATATTGCATATACATATGTATAAAAGTATACTCTCCTTTAGTATTAAGACTGCATTGCTTCCACTTGATTAAAATAAAAGAAATTTATTTAAATTTAAACGTAAGGTATTACTATTTTTAATGGAAATCGAATCCACGACCATACAATTAACGGCCACTGTTCTACTATGACAAGATGATCGATGACCTCATTACATATATAATATGTAAAAAATATAAATTTATTGGCCTGTCGTGGCGCAGCGGCACAAGGGTGTGACTGTAACCGACAGGTTGTGAGTTCGATCCCCACTCGAGGAAATGAAATATTAATATTTACATTTAATATTTAATGTTTTCATTTTTCGCTCTGGTACAATACAAAAACGCGGCGTTGAATTCCGCCACTCAATCCGTAATGCCTCAAATTTAACGGAAAATGGGAAATGAAAGTGGAAGGGAGTGTCTTAACACTAGGTTCCCAAGTTCCCTCTGCCTACTTCAGCTATGGAGCTGAGAGAGTATATAAATTCAATACAATCTACATTGCCTTGGTATACGTAAAATGGTGGATAGCAATATATATTATATGTCCCTATAGTACTTATTCTTTTTTTAGATTCACGCTGTATCCCGGCGTAGGGTAGGGTAGGCAAAGGAACCTAGTTACAAGAAACTTCTTTCCACACTTTCTATCGAATTTGGGGTATCGCGTGTTGAGCGGCGAAACTCAACGCCGCAAATATTGTAGTACTTAAACAGACAATTTTAAAAATATTGTTATAACTTAGTGTTATATGTTCTTTTTGTAGGCCCATATATAAACCAACTTTTAACTATAATTAATAATTAAATCGGCACAAACGTCCAAGCAAACATTTTTATCTTTATTATACGTATTATATGTATGGTATTTATAAAGCAAAAGTTAGACATATAATGTATAAGTCAGGTATATATTGTATAACTCAAATATATTATGTATAAGTTCTAACTACAGTCAGAGTAGTCTACAGTCAGAAAAAAATAACACTTACTTTTAGATTAGCCTTCTTACGAACTTTCTTTTGCACTACGAGTCCAGTTTTCTTGCAAGTGCTCTAACATTTAAGGAACAAGTGAACTGTTTCTATTAAATCTACTAAATATGATCTGAAAAGAATTATTTTAATAAATAAATATTACATTAATATAAGTAATATTAGTGTCATAATTTGATGTACAAGACTGTTTTTTAATTAACATGTAATTATGATTAAGTAAAAAAAAAGCCTGAGGCCTGTCGTGGCGCAGCGGCACAAGAGTGTGACTGTACCGACAGGTTCTGGGTTCGATCCCCAGTCGAGGAAATGAAATATTTAATATTTTCAATAAATATTTAATGTTTCATTTCTTCGCTCTGGTAATAAGGCAAAGCGAGGCGTTGAGTTCCGCCACTCAACACGCAATGCCTCAAATTCGGCGGAAAGTGGGGAACGGAAGTGGAACGGAGTGTCATAACACTAGGTTTCACTTCCGTTCCCTCTGCCTACCCTGCCTTGTGCGGGATACAGCGTGAAGCTGAGTAAAAAAATTGATTAAAAAATAATGGTATCTAACTTATAAATAACATATAAACCTTACAAAAAGCTTCACGCAGATTCACATTGCGGGATACATAATAATAATATTCATAATCTTTATTTTCATCTCACAAAATTGGTCTAAACAGTTAACAAAGAAACCAGTGGCGATAATAGAATAGGCAAGGGAACTTAGGAACCTAATGTTAAAACACTCACTTCCCATTGAGACATTCTCGTTCCCCAATATTCTCAACGCCACTTTGCCTTGTTACCAGAGAAGTGATGAAATGTTAAGTAGGTACTAGCTTGGCCCGCTTGAATTACACTATTTGATTAAGTAATTTGCAGTAATATATCACACATGACATATTCCTGCAACTACAAAATACAATAGAAATTAAATAACAATAGAAAAAAGAAACCACCCACCTCGGCATTTTATTCTCGTCATAATTCAAAAATATACTCAAATGAACTCCCTATACTCCAACAATAAAATATATTGCTTTTCAATACTTTGGCTGACTCTTTGACAATCGCATCGCTACTTTTGTCCATAGCGAGCAACGTGTTTAGAAGTTCCTTATAAGCTCGTAGCGCCAAATGTAATCTTCTGACCCAACTAGTGAATTTCTTCTTTTCCACCTTGATCATGTCGTAGTATTTCTCCATTTGTTGTTGTACGTAGAAACATTGGTACAGACATTGTTTCACTGAAATAAAAAACTATAATAAAAAAAAACCCCGCAAAACCCGATTATTATAAAATATCTATAAAAATAAAGCGATAAATTTTCAAATCACAAAAGATACACTCAAATTGGTTCAGTTATTTAGGAGCTAGGGTGTCATAGACAGACACACAGCTAAGGCTAAAGGCTAGGCTTATATGACACCTCTTTTTGATAATAGTAATGATTTCCATTTGAGGGAGTGTTTTAATTTCCATCATCATGATAACATGATTGCGGTGTTGAGTTCCGCCACTCAATACGCAATGCCTCAAATTTAGCTGAACACGGGGAGCGAAAGTGGAACGGAGTGTTCTAACACTAGGTTCCCAAGTTACCCCTGCTACCCTGCCATTTGCGAAATACAGCGTGAAGCTGAGTAGAGCCATGAATATCAATTATATATAAATATACTAATATACTATATAAAACAGAAGAATATATAAAAAATAAAATTAAAAAGAATTACCTAACTAATCCAACTTGGAAATTATGTCCTCTATTAAATTCCATAAAAAATTTCATAGCCCACAAGTAATATGATTCGTCGTTTTGTTGCGCTTTGGCTCTCACTAACACATCTTTCACGTAATGCATCAAAGGATTATATGAACTATTTAAAAATTCTATACAAAACTCTTTTAAGAATAATCTGAAATAAATTATGCGTAAAAAATAACAATATTAAATAAAGAAAAGCTCAGAAATTGTGCTGGTTATATTATCTATACTTTAATATTATAAAACTGAAGAATTTGTTTGTTTGTTTAGTTAAACGAGTAAATCTCAGGAACAGCTGGTTCTATTTGAAGATTTTTTTTGCTTTGGATAGCCCATATATCGAGGCTATATTATTATTATAACTAGAAAGAAATTAATAGGAAGCCATAATTCATAAAATGTATTGAACTGAACTGTTGATTATATTTTTACAGAAATTACAACAATGTCAATTCGCTTGAAAACTTTCGCTCAAAGAAAATGATATAAATTATTTGTATTGTTTCTTACACTTATGGCATGGGTTGCATATTTCTTGCCGTATAAAAGAAATATTTACGGAAAACTATTTTATAGAATAGAAAAGTAATATTAAATAGTTTTCGTGTTATACTTTAATATTTTCAATTGCTTAATCTGGTAACTAGACATAGTCCTACATTGAGTTGCACCATTCAAAGCAAAATAACTGAAAAGTTGGCGGAAAGTCTAGAACGTGTATTAACCCCTGGGTTCCCTCTGTTCACCTTCTTATATATGGGATACAACATATAGATAGCTAAAACAATCTTAGGGGGCAGTCCATTCATCATTTGAGGTTCAAAAGGGGGGGTTTTCGAAGAAGGGGCTGTAAATATTACGTGTACATATAATAAGTATTTTATAAGTTTTAAAACTCACCATCTACCACCAAGGGGAAAGGGGTGGTTAAAAAAATGCTACAAAATCATCACGTGATTAATGGACGGCCACTTATTCAAAACAAATAAAAAAAAATTAAATACCTGATAGCGAAAGCTGATCTTCTTTCTAATATGCCACTTTCACAGGCCTTCTATTTTTCGGTCTAACTAACTTAGACTTTTTACTACCATTAAGTCTAAATTAGATATTTTATTTAATGGTTTTAGACATATTAACTCATTATCTGATATAGACTTCATGTTTTGTATAACATATGTACCACCAAAGCGGGAGTGTCTAAAGGATTGAAATTAAAATTATATTTAAACAAAATTATTACAAATATTTTTCATATAAATGGATAATATTTATTCAGCCGGTCATGGCACTGGGGTACAAGGCTGTGACTGTCAACGACAAGTTGCGGGTTCGATACCCACACAAATATATGAAATATTTAATATTTTCAAATGAAATTTTATATTTGTATTTTTTCGCTATGGTAACACTGCAAAGATCAGAGTTGAGTTCCACCGCTCAAACTTAATGCCTCATGCGGAAAGTGGGGAACGGAACAGAACATCTTTCTACACTACATTATCACATTCTCTCTGAAAGTAAAGCACCTGTGAAGCTGAAAGAAAATATATATTTTCAGGCAGTCATGGTGCAGAGACACAAGCATGGCACCATAAACAAAACAAGTTGTCGGTTTGATACCCAATTATGAAAAATATGAATATGATATGAAAAAGGTTCCCAACTTCCCTCTGCCTACCCTGCCATGAACAAACAACCAAGGTTTAACTGTAAAAAAATCTTTAAAAGTACACAGAAATCTTCAAATACTGTTTGTACTTTGTGGAATTTGTGGAAATAATTTATATAAAAATAGGTTCCCAAGTTCCTTGTGCCTACCCTGTCATAAACAAAAAACAAAGTTCTAACAGTAAAAGGTATACAGAAATCTTCAAATTCTATTTGTATATAGATAAATATATTTTGTAGAATTTTAAAAAACACAAATAAAATGTTACCTAGTAGACGAATACTGTTTAACCTTATTCATTCTCTCTTTACTCTCCGACATCCTCATCATGAGTAGTTCTTGCTCATCTTTCAACTTTTCGTCGACACTCCTCTGTAAAGCTGCATCTGCTAAACTAGTTGGATTTTGTTCCCGCAACAAATGTGATATAATTTCTAATATATGCATGAAATACTGTTTTTCGTTTTCAGAAGACATATACAATATTAAATCCAAGATTCCAGCTTGGTTTAACGCCCATAATACCTTAAAGTTAATATTATTCCAATACATTAATTAGTTCTGTCCTTTAATTTATACTCATATGTGACTAAATGTATGATGACTGTGGTTATAACTTGGAGAATAAAATAATAATATTTTCATTTCTTTGCTCCAATGCATAGTTAAGTTCCGCCGCTCAACTTATAATACATCAAGAATGGGATGGAAAGTAACTAAAGGGTCTCAAGTGCCCTCTGACTACCCAGCTATGAGCAACATACAGTGTGAAGCTATAAGTATTCCACTTTCTGCAGAATTTGAGGCATTACATATTGCATAGTGAAAGTCAATGCCACAATTTGCATTGTTACCAAAGTTATATAAATTATTAAATATTTAATATTTAATTTCCTTGAGTGGACATCCACAACCTGTCACATATGCAGTCACACATTGTGCAGAAATAATAATGTTAAATCAGTATATTGAATTTTTATTGGAATAATTTTAAAACAGGCTTTGAAATCTTATAAACAATTCTCTCTCAGCTTCACGCTGTATCCCCCTAGGCAGGTAGCAGAGGGAGAACGAAGTGAAACCTAGTGTTATGACACTCCGTTCCACTTCCGTTCCCACTTTCCGCCGAATTTGAGCATTGCATGTTGAGTGGCGGAACTCAACGCCGCGCTTTGCCTTATTACCAGAGTGAAGAAATGAAACATTAATATTTAAATTGAAAAATATTAAATATTTCATTTCCTCGACTGGGGATCGAACCAAACCTGTCGGTTACAGTCACACTCTTGTGCCGCTGCGCCACGACACCTCTATATAAACAATTTCTAGTATAAATATATATGTAAGGAAATGGTAATTATAAATATTGAGTATAGTTGATACTACTTTAAAGCATGTGAACAGCAATTGGCTGTGAATTCAACCATCAAACTGGGGAAATTATTAACATATTGAGATATTAAATTCTACACACCAGCAGTGTCACAATTTCACAAAAAATCCTTAGATCTAAGGTTTTAACACTATGTTTATATATACAATATAAAATGTAAAGATTAAAAAATATTACCTGATCATGGACACTAGCATCATTTTCTGGTCTTCTCTCTTTATCTAAATCAGCAGGTACATGTAATACATTTCTTATTAAAATTAAAATTCTTTCTATTATCAACCCAGTATCTTCATCTCTTTCAGACCAATCCTATTGAAAAGTATTATAGTTCATATTAACAAAAGCTATGGCAATATTATAATTATATTATATAAATTAATGTATAGGCAGTACTTACTATTTCTAATATCTTACTTAATTTTTTGCAAAGACATGCCAAGTTTCAACTTTAGTAAAAGCTTCTTCTTTATAAAATGTAAATGTGTCAATATTTGTAAATAATTGTGGCGAGCAGTTCTTTCTACTGGCACTTCTTCACGATATAATAGAAGAGCTGGATTTGTTAAGTTGACAAGAAGTCTGAAATTCATTAAAATGTAAGTAAAATATATTTTACTTTAATAAATGTTATTTAAGTTTCACTAAATTCTGTATCTATAAAATGTAAGTTAATCTTACCGAAGTGTAACATCAAACAATTCTTCTTTTTCCCAGTGATCAATTAGCATAGGTATTAAGTCAGTTTGTAAAACTTTGGTTTGTCCAAAGTGTCTGCGAATTTCATGGTCCTCACCATCACGTCGAAGATACCGTATTAAATCTTAACAGTATTAAGTGTAAATCATCTATATATACTTTCTGGTTTCTTATTAAGTGTTCCAAGAGCATGCAAGTAGCAGAAAGTTCAGCTGATAATAACGAAGTCATTGCAATTTTAACACAAAAAATACTTTATGAAGTCATGATATTTTGCAGGTTTTTACTACATAAATCAAAGTTAAATTGTTTTTATTCACTTTTGCATATTTCAAGTAAATTTCAACTTTCAACAATAACAAGTTACAGAATAACCAATTTGTTTTGACAACTAATTGACATTTAATGCCCGCGAAACTGTTCTTTTGCGGCAAGTTTCATTTTACGCTACTTCCAGTAGATCCAAGTTCTGAATATGTAAAATTATAATATTTAATTTCAAAATTTTACTTCAAAATGTTAAAAATATATATTTTCCATTATAAATGTTATTTTACACCTAGGGAACAATAGTTATTTTAAAATCGTGTGAAATTTTATCGCAGCGAGATTTGGATCGGTCCTCTTGGATACGTCCACATAATCTGACCATAAAGCTACTTCAAAATTCCTATACGGTTATAACATCAAGTGTCTGTCACGACTTCAATGCTGGTAGTTGACTCATTTTGTAAGAAATCAAATTTAGGGAACTTTCCGATAGCATACACCTATGAAGATTAAAAAAAGTGAAAACTTACAGTTTGTATGCTTAGTACTAATATCTTAAAAAGAAAAAAAATACAGCGTTGAGTTCCGCCACTCAACACCATACCTCGGTTTCGGCGAAAAGTAGGAACGGAACCGAATGTCTTAAGACTAAGTTTCCAAGTTTTCTCTGTCTACCCTGCTACGTGCAAGATACAGTGTGAAGCTGAAAAAATAAAACATAGACAAGAGAAACCATGAAAAAGAATCAATCTTGTATTTTTAGTTAATTTTAATACAAAATGCATACACGCGCAAACTTGTTAAGAAAAATACCAACTTACAAGCTTATAAATTATTTTTTTACATCACATCGAAAAAAAATCAAATTAATTTTATCAAGAACTTAATAAAAAAAAATGTTATTATTTCTGTTTTTAAATAATTACAACGGAAGTGAAACGGAGTGTCTTAACACTAGGTTCCCGGGTTTCCTCTGCCTACCCTGCCAATATAATAAAAAAAATTTTCTTTCATAAGTATTAGCATAACGATTATTACTTTTTGTCAATATGTTTTTAGTATTTTGTATTCTCTTTTTTTTAAATACGCTAACTACTTAGTAAGATTGCAAGATTAACGTAATAACGTATCTTTTGACAATATCTTCGGCTAAATATGTATCGATTTATAGCTGTCGGAGAAAGCGAAAACGAGAAGAGAAACTACATAGTACTTTTGAAAATGCTTGAAGTGAAAAAAAAATCGAATCAAATGTGAGTTGTACTCGCTTCCGAACCAATTTCTAAATTGTAGGTCAACGGAAATGTAATTTAACTAAACATTAACATACTTAAGTTTGTTGACATCTGCACTTATTTCGTTTGATATAAAGACAATTATAAGCTTGTAATAGTTTTTCTCTGTCATTTAGATAAGCATTTTATTTAGCATGTTTTATTTTTAATCTTTCTTTCTTTCAGCTTCACGCTTTATCCCGCACGAGGCAGGGTAGGCAGAGGGAACCCGGAACCTAGTGTTAAGACACTCCGTTCCACTTCCGTTCCCCACTTTCCGCCGAATTTGAGGCATTGCGTGTTGAGTGGCGGAGCTCAACGCCGCGCTTTGCCTTATTACCAGAGCGAAGAAATGAAACATTAAATATTTAAATTAAAAATAATATTTCATTTCCTCGACTGGGGATCGAACGCAGAACCTGTCGGTTACAGTCACACTCTGCCGTGCAGTGCCGCTGCACAACGACAAGCTTTATTTTTGATGTAAGTGTTCTTTCGTGTTCTCTGATTCCATAATTGTAGATACAGAAAATATCCTATAGGTTTTGATTACGCGAACTGTTTAAACAAATTTTACAGGCGTATGTACCTACTCATATCCTTTGAAATTAAATACAAATATAAATTTGTAATTCTCTTTTCTGATTTTTCTTGAAATGATCACTTTTTGTTTAATTAAGTTACGTTAAGTAAGACCTACAATACCTTTTTTCTTTTTTCTTTTAGATTTAACAAGTATATCACGAATAATCTCATTGAAAATCTTATAAAATAACCTTTTTAAACTAAATTCTAAATTAGACAGGTATGAATATTGAACGAAGCATAGAATACATGTGAATAAAATTTAAAACAGTAGTTTTGTAGTTTGTCTGCAATGGAAAACTAAAACTTTTTCAAAAGCCCTTGCGCTAGCTATTCAGAGTCGGGACTCGAGTGTAAGGACTTTGCAATAAGTCAACTTAGGAAGAGGACGTACAAACGATCAATCGATTTTAATTGCCAGTGCACTATTACAACAGTTTTGTGCTTTATTTTGTGCTTCTGCATACTTTTCTTCAGTGGACGTTTATTGAGCGCGGCTCGAGTCCGGAAAGTTAGGAGCAATAAAGTTAAATGAATTCAAAATTGAATAAACATACTGCATACTTTCATTTAGCTAAGCTATTATTAAGTACTTTTAATTGGTTCAGTATAACACTACTTGCTTAGAATATGTAGATTATTTTCATACATATGTTTTTAAATACATCTATAAAATAAAAAACAGATAATTTTTCATATTCGGTAATATAATTAAAGAAACGTCTTAATTTATAA
>JAEIOK010000100.1:0-22772 GCA_019049475.1 Eueides isabella | reverse complement strand
AGCCAAAAGAACAACTTTGAACATCATTGTTGCTTTCAATCCAATTACTGAATATGCTGCTATTGAAATTGAAATGCCTTTTTATAGAAAACTTACTAGAAATAACTCATCAGCTCTTGATATTGCAAAAGATTTCATGTCCATTACATGTCTTGTATACTGGTACAAACATAATGTAACTGGTACGTGACATCAGAATAATTTGTAAATAGGTCATTAATAATATATTGAATGAAAACTGATCGATTATATATTAAATAAATTAAAGACATTTATTTTAATTAATATATTTTCGGTAAAAAATATGTTGAAAAATTAACTCAAATATTTTCTGGTGGTAATCATTTCAAAGTTACGATGCAATAACTAATAATTATAAATTTCAAATTACTTTTACAAAATAATGTCTTTGATTTTCGCGATTGTACACATTTTAAATGAAACACTTTTAACCGGATTAATTGCGTATATTGATTGTTGAACATGTTTTTTGGAAACCCGACATTTCGAACATTTTACAGTAGTCCGTGACAGATTCTACCCGTGACCACGGACTACTGTAAAGTGTTCGGCGGTAGGTGTAAAAAAAGTTAACACTGTTAAAATTTTGCTCTTCTTGTTTTTAATCCAAAAAGCTATTTATAATTTACATTAAAGTTTTAAAAAGTAATAAAAAGTTACAAATAGTGATAACAATTATTTTACAACATTTACCTTGGATTTAATGTCTATAATTGCTTAAATAAAAGCACTCACCTGCTGGCTCTTAACATCACTTTCACTACACAATAACAAACCAACATAAAGTACAGAATGGCACAAGCTGAGGATATTTTGGAAGTTCACAGGAGCATTGCAGAAGCACTTAGCAAAAGAATGGCTGATTTTGAAAAACAATTAAATAACAGTGGCTGTAATGAATCTGGTAAGAGCACTCTTGACAAGCTTGTTTTTGAATTTAAGGAGTTTAAAACTTCAGTTTGTAGCATTTTTGATCTGCTTAAGTCCTTAATTAATAATTTAACCAAACAAATTGATGAAGTGGACAACTCTGCTAGAAGAAATGCACTTCTTTTTGGTGGCATTGAGGAAGCAGATGGTGAAAATCTGGTGTCTACTATACTAGGCACTATTCAAGTATTGATGGGAGTACCCAATGTAGGTGCTTCTGCTATACAATCCTGCTATAGATTGGGGGCTAAAACAGCCAACCGCAGTCGTCCCATTTTAGTGCGCTTCAACGATCTCAAAGTGAAGAGTAATCTATGGGCCAACAAAAAGAAATTAAAGTCTTCTCAAGTGGTATTAAGTGAATTCCTACCAAATCTCGCCAGGCTTTATTTGTTGAAGCGCGAAAACTTTTTGGTATTAGAAATGCCTGGACATACAATGGTAATGTATATGTCAAGCTGCCTAATAATGAGCGCAAACAAATTTCTACAAACTCAGACTTAGAGGTACATTTAAAAAAAAATAATCCATGTGCCAACTCTTCCGTGTCTCCTGTTGAAAAAGCCTGTACTAGTTCTGAGCGTCCTAAAGGTAGTCCTGCAATAGTTAGTGAACCAACCAGGAAGCCTATCACCCGGCGTAATATAACGAAGAAGCCTTAATTAATTTAAGTTGTTTCTGGATCATTCTTCTTATTATCATGTATATATCAAGACCACCTGGAAATTTACTTAAGTAATCTTAATTTTTTACTCCTTTAATTTCTTTTGTTTTTCATAGTTTGTTTCTACTATTCTGTGCTTTACACATCTATATTGCATCCCTTTGTGAATAGTGTCCTCACTTACTTATTATTCGATTCTCTGTTTTGTTTGAATTTATAAATGATAGATAATTGTTACTGAATTTCTTCTGTTTTTTTTATTTAATTGTATTTAGCCTCAATCATGTCTCATATGTCCATTTACATATAATTTTGTTATATTATGTTCAATAGCATTTCTACCCTTAAACTCACTTATTTTTGCAATTATTTTTTTTTTTTTTGTAGTGAATTGGCATGGCAGTTTCATTGTTATTATTTTTGTAGCAATGGTTTTATTATACAATTGTACTTTATTTTATTTATATTATAATCGTAGTTTCTTTGTCTCATTTCTTATGCTATGTTTATTAACTTTTAAGCAATGATGTAATAACCACTCATACTGTTGTGTTTACATTTTGTAGTTTGTCAATGTCAACTGTCACTTGCTACTGTAAGCTTTTTTTTTGTATTTAATGACATGAACAGTAGTATTTTGGTGCTATATATTTATATATTTCCCTTTCTTTTTACTTTGAGGGTTTAGCTGAGGGATGTAAAGTGTGTTAAATGCAATTACCTAATACTGTTCTCTTTTTTTTTTGTTTGTTTTTTTTTGGTCTACCTGTAATAATTATAAAATGTATTACTACTTCTTTTTCTATAGAGCCAACAGGTCATGTGTGAATATTTATAGGATATTTTTGTTTTGTTTGAAACTTTTTATTATATTTTTAATACCTTTATTTTATTTATTTTATTATTTTGTAGCTATTTTTGTGCAAATTATATACATATTTCTATTAATTTATATATTTTTTATTATTAGTTTATATTTCTATTTTTATAAATTATTTATTAATTTATTATGGATTCAAGCATCGATTCCTTTCACTCTGCTTTAAGCTATGACGCGGAAAGCAATAGTTCCTTTTGCAGTGCGAATGAGTCTTTGACACTTGATAAAATATTAATGAGAGAATTTTCACCTCTTAAAAACTTTAACATCTGTCATATTAATGCTCAAAGTTTACCCAGTCATTTCTCTGAATTTTACTCCACATTTAATCGAATTAATATTCACGCAATATTAATTTCTGAATCTTGGCTGAAACCTACTTTGCAGTCCTCTTGCTTTTCTGTTCCTGGCTACACTATAATAAGAAATGATCGTCTTGGTAGGGTTGGTGGCGGCGTGGCGATATATCTTAAAACTCATATTTCATACAAAGTCATCTGTCAATCAACGTTTTCTCTAGATTCATGTCTGGAGTACTTATTTATAGAAATAGATGTGGGAATTAAAATTGCACTCAGAGTTGTCTATTGCCCCCCTAACAAAAGTTACTTTAGCAATTTAGATATCATTTTGGAAGACGTCCTAGCCAATTATACGCAAATTATAATAATGGGTGATTTTAATACGTGCCTTTTGAAAGATGATTACCGAGCAAGAAAATTACACTCCACTCTCTTTTCCCTCAATTTATACGTGTTGCCCCTCAATCCCACTCACCACTCTAATAATACAGATTCCTTTCTAGATTTAATCATAACCTCAAATCTACAACTTGTTTCCAGATTTGGCCAATTTTCTGCCCCTGGATTTTCCTTACATGACCTCATCTATGCTTCACTTAACATTAAATCACATAGGTCTAAACCTGAAACAATTTTTATTAGAAATTTCCGTGACATAGATACTGAAAAGCTTAGATTCGATGCTGCTTACATAGATTGGTCACAAGTAGAGGCAATGTGCACTGTAGATGACAAAGTTAATCTTTTAAATGCCAATATTACAGAACTCTATAATAAGCATGCGCCATATAAACTAATTAAAATTAAAAAACACCCAGCGCTGTGGTATAATGACGCCTTCACAAAGCTAGGGCCAAAAGAGATAAAGCTTTTACAAAATTTAAGACCAATCGGAGTGACCACAACTGGGCACTATATAAGGCTGCAAGAAATCAATGTAATCAGTTGTGTAGGAAATTAAAACGCCAATATATCTTTAATAAAATACGAAATTCTTCTCCCGAATCGACTTTAAAATTTGTAAAGTCTCTCGGCGTTGGCAAACTTGCAGCTTCCCCTGAGGACTGTAAAATTGATTTAAATGTCCTTAACCAACACTTCTCCTCATCTTCTTTACTTGATGTACGTATTAAAACTAGTACCCTTGCTGATATTCATAGTTTGCCAAAATCTCAAATCCCATTTTTTCATTTTCTTCCATCGATGATGATGATATTAAGAAAGCTATTCTAGCAATCTCATCTAAAGCAGTAGGGTCGGATAATATTAGTCGTAGTATGATCACCTTAATTTTAAACATCCTGATTCCTGTAATCACACATATTGTTAATTTTTCTTTTACCTCTAATAGTTTTCCGGAAAAGTGGCGTGAGGCATTTATTCTCCCACTTCCAAAAATACCAAATGCTATGCTACCGTCACATTTTCGTCCTATATCAATCCTTCCATTCCTTTCCAAAATTTTAGAATCCATTGCGCACCAACAAATTTCCTCTCATTTTTTAAAATACGACTTGCTAAATCCGCTGCAGTCCGGGTTTAGAATTGGACACAACAAAACTACTGCTTTGTTAAGAGTTACTGATGACATTAGATTGGCAATAGAGAAAAAACATCTAACTGTGCTTATCTTAATCGCCTTTAGCAATGCATTTAACACAGTAGATCACGATCTTCTCCTTGCTCATTTATCCAGTGTCAATGTCTCAAGTTCAGCTTTAGAATGGCTTTCTTCCTATCTTCAGGGACGTCGACAGTCTGTTCGTGTAGGTCGGATTAACTCTGACTGGCAAGATCTGAAAGTCGGCGTGCCTCAAGGCGGCATTTTATCTCCACTTCTGTTTTCAGTCTTTATAAACTCCATTACTTCCGTTATATCCTCTCGATACCATCTTTACGCTGATGACTTGCAGCTTTATGAACATGCCAGTGCTGACAGTATCATAGATGCCATTAACACCTTAAACACCAATCTTCGGCAAATATCGATATGGTCCACAAAATACGGCGTTGAGGTCAACCCCAACAAATGTCAGGCAATAATCATTGGTAGCTCACATCAACTGGCCAAACTAAACCACAGCACACTACCTTACCTTACATACAACGGCACAGTTATAGAATTCTCTAAAACTGTAAAAGACTTGGGAATTTTAATTGATGAAAAGCTATGTTGGAATGATTATATTTCCAACATTTCACGTAGGATTTATGCTACGCTACACTCAATGATGCGACTTAAAACTTTTTACCGGTGCGAGCAAAAATTCAGCTAGTTAATACACTGTTGCTTCCTATTATTGATTATGGTGATGCTTGCTGCTTGGATTTAAATAAGGACCATCTAAATAAGCTAGAACGACTACTTAATACCTGCATTCGTTTTATTTATAGCCTCCGCAAGTATGACCATATTTCATCTAGTAGGAGGCAACTCGGCTGGCTGAAAGTGGTTGATCGAAGAAACTCCAGATTGCTATGCTTACTTTATTCTGTTCTCTTTAACCCAAATTCTCCTTCTTACCTCTCTTCTGACTTCTCTTTCCTTTCCTCTTTCCACAATAAATCTCTGCGCTCACAATCTAATCTTACACTGTCCATTCCAAATCATAATTCTGGCTTTATGTCTAACTCATTCGCTGTCACTGCGGTCAGGCTCTGGAACGACTTGCCTGAGAGTATTAGAAGAGCTCCTTCTCGAGAGTCTTTTAAACGTCAGCTTAAAGCGTTATTTTTACTAAAACCATAATATTACTGTATATACTCGTATATATGTAAATATATTTATATTTGTATAGGGTATGTACATATGTATATATATATGTGTGTGTATATGTGTGTATATATGTGTATGTATATGTGTGTATATTTATGTATGTTTATAATTCTATGTAACCAAGCGCATATATTTGTGTAATTTGTGAATATATGTATATATTATAATGTATACTTCAATGCACGTGTATCTATTTTATTTAAAAATTACTCTTGTTGATGCACGCCTACACATTTATTTCCCACATGACAAGGTTGGCTGGTAGAAAATGCTTTTTAGCGTTAAGCCCGCCTTTTGTGCCTTTGTATATTTTTACTGTGTGCAATAAAGAATTTAATAAATAAAAAAAAAAAAAAAAAAGAAAGCTGATTTAATTTTAGATTTAGTTCCTACATTTTGATTAGGAACTAGGAACTAACGATAGCACTTCCTTAAAACTTGACATTATTCAATTCATGCTACTCTTATCGCTGGACTCTAAGAAATATATTTTTTTAAAAATAAAATGTTTAACACGTCCAACGAAAATTACAAAAGAATCGTCTAAATATAGACACGATTATCTACAATATATAAACTGGAATGTTCAAAGACATCAATCATTGTGTACTCGTCTTCGTTGAATACAAACATCAAAATGTCCACTTTCGCTTTCTTCCTGTTTTGCATCCAAGCTTGCTTGGTTCAGGTATACTTTTAAAATCAGTATAAATAACTAAGTAAAATTTATTAATATAATAAAATTTCACAATAATTTAATGTTTTCAGAATGTGTACAGTCAATGTTGGCGTGGAGCTGCACCAGCTTTAGCTCCAGCTGCAATCGCTGAACCCTTCGGATATGCTGCGGGTATGCTCGCCCCCGGAGCTTTAGCTGCAGGTCCATATGGTCTGGCTGCTCCCGGATACGCTGCTGCTCCCATGGCTGCTGGTGCTTACGGCGGTGCTGGTATCGGTGATGTAGCAGTCGCTGGTGAGCTGCCAGTTGCTGGTATCACTGATATTATTGGACAAGTGCCTATCCTGGGCGCTGTTGAATTTGGAGGCGCTCTCCCAGCTTCCGGTGCTGTCACCATCGCTGGTAGCTGCGGATGTGGTGCCAACAGAGCTTACTTTTACTAAAACATCAACATTTAACTATGTAAAGTGAATAAAAACCTAAGCATCTATAGCTTTCTTCTTTACTTTATGTTGAGAAAAAAAATCCTTCTTTGAAACATTTAAGTTTGAAATTTAGTATATTTAAAGAGGAAAAATACTTTTACAAAGCAACTTCGGTAAAAAGTGGGGAAACGTGGCTTAACACTAGGTTCCTTAGTCCCTTACTTACTACTATATAAGATTTGTACGATTTTTTAAGCCTATAGCCTTCCTAGAAAAAGTACAATTCAAACTAGTAGCTGCTACGAACCCTTCTTCCTTTTATAATATTACTATAGATTTACTTTGTAAGCAGCAGTTTTGGTGTAAGTTCTTTTATTCCACACAACACTACTTCCTACGTAGAACTTACTCTATACTACTTTTGCGCCTTTAGTAGTTTATTTTTATTTTTGTAGTCCGCGTCAAATTTGAAAAGAATAGGCAAATTTTCTTGTAATTATTGTGTGAAAATATACCTAAATGATACTATAAACACGTAAAAATAATTTTGAAGACTGTGAAGTTAGACTGCGTTAGATTTGTTTGTCCACTACTAGAAATAGGCCTTGACTAAGATGACTCTTGAAGATCTTTCTGCCCATTGATGGTCGGTCCTCCTAATAATATGACTTGCCCATTGCCACTTTAGCTTGCAAATTCTCAGAGATACGTGAGCAAGCTTTGTGGACTGTATATGGAAATTTTATCACAAGTATGATTCTGTAAATCCGTACTGGCTAGACTTTCCTTAGAGTAAATGTTAAATATATTATAATCAATACATAAGATAGATGACATGTTATATTTTGTGAATAATGCTTGTGAGGTTGACATAAAAAGCTACAATACAGTTTTAATCGAATGTGATTATTTGTTATTTTTACTATGTTTTAAAGTGTTATTCCACACTTAATACAGAGAATACTAAACTTAAATTTAATAAGCGTATAAAAATTTTGAACAAAACAGGATTTGAACCCGCGCCTCTGGAAAACTGTTCCAGCGCTCTGACCAACTAAGCCATTCGTTCTCACCAAGCTCCGTCGAAATTCTTATACGCTTGTTACAACTTTATTTATGTTGTTAGCATCTCTGTAGGGAGATTTTTACAAATTTCCGCTACCCAAAGACAACTCGTAAGAATTAACGTTTGGCAAGAGAGAATACTATTTATTCAAAATTTTTATACGCTTTTAAATTTTAGTTTAGTGATTATTTCTTTTTGTATATTCTGATTATAAATATAAATAAATAAAAATAATGTAAGACCATACACAAACTTCTTAAAAATAAGGCAATAGCGTGGCGTTGAGTTCTGCCACTCAACACGCAACGCCTCAAATTCGGCGGAAAGTGGGGAACGGAAGTGGAACGGAGGGTCTGAACACTAGGTTTCCGGGTTCCTTCAGCCTACCCTGCTCGTGCGGGATACAGAGTGAAGCAAAAAAAAGAACATGTTTTTGGCCATTTAGTTAGTTCGAATTTTAGTTAAGGAAAGCGAAACTGTATTTTTTACTGTAGTTTATAATATTTTGATATTATTATAGAAATCAATAAGAAAAAGAAAAAGCTATTTCCTAAAACATGGAGGAATATTTTAATGACAAAAAAGCAGAATTATCTCTTGTTAAAGTCTACTATGGAGTAGAGTCTACACAGTTTTATGTTAAAATCACTACTGTATAAGGTATATACTTTATAAATGTTAAAAATACCCCAAACTTAAATTCTCGATTCTCTTATTCGGTGCTAGATATTTACATATTTCTCAATTTAAATCTATTGATAAATATTTAATTATTTAATTTGTAAGTAATAAACCTTACCATTTCATAATGATTAGAAAAACAAATAAAATCTAAATAATTGCCTCACATCATTTATTTAAAAAAAGGGCTACAATAATAGCTATTTATATACGACATCCACAGCCAGCACCAGCACGAGCGTAAGGTCCGACTAATGCTGCATCGTAACCAAAGGCTCCCGCGCCATAGGTCAAAGCACCACCGCGGTTACCTAAGGCATGCTGATGCCTTTAAATTGTTTAATTTATTTTTGAATATCCTGTTTATATATAAATATATAGCCCGATGCAGGATTCTCAGAAAAAAGGGATATAAACTTAATTTTCGGCAATTGCTCTTTATATTCTGTCATAAAATATATAAACAGAGTTCTTGCTCTAGTTGAGGAAAGCCAAACTGTCTTATTTATTGTGGTTTATTGTAAACCTTACCATTTCATACCGAACAAAATAAAACCAAAATAATTGCTTCACATAATTTATTTTAAAAAAGGTCTTCAATAATGGTTAATTATATGCGACATCCACAGCCAGCACCAGCACGAGCGTAAGGTCCGGCTAAAGCTGCATCATAACCAAAGGCTCCCGCGCCGTAACCTAAAGCACCACCACGGTAACCTAAAGCATCAGCAGCGTATGGACCAGCCATACCAGCAGCACCGATATCTTCAGTCAGCATAGCGACTTCTCCGTTACCACATCCATAAGCGACTGCTCCAGCACCAGCAGTAGGCAGAGCACCTTGGAGAGCCACGGTACCTAAGAAAGGTAAAGCCCCAGAGACTCCAAGGGCACCTTCATAAGCGTTTTCGGATATCAGAGAAACTCCACTTGGGGGAATGGCGGATGCGCTTGACGTGGGCACCTCCGTTGGAGGCAGCTGCAGCGGCAGGTCCATATGCACCAGCAGCATAAGAGCCAAACGGAGCAGCAGCCGCTGCCCAAGGAGCAGCGGAAGCGAATGGACCAGCAGCTCCACAAGGACCAGCAGCAGCAAATGGAGCGGCAGAAGCTAATGGAGCCGCCATCAAAGGTGCACCAGCCAAAACTGAGCCACTACACTGGCCAGCAATCGACTAGAATAAATAAAAAAGTAAAATCATTTTCAATCTACTTAACAATATTTTATAGTACATATGATAATAATATTTTAAAATAATATTTGCTGTATTTTGATTTCTTAAAATAGGGTAAAGCGCGTCGTCGTGTTCCGTGGTGGAACAAATTACACAATATCTCAAGTTAGACGTGAAAGTGGGGAAGGGAACCGAGCTTCTTCTTCTCAACAATTATTTCCTTAGTTCCCACTGCCTATGCTGCCATATGCGTGCTATAGCGTGAATATGAAAAAAAGAAGTATATACATATATTTATTATTTACCTGAATCAGGGAAGCACAAGCCAAAAGAACAACTTTGAACATAATTGCAACTTTCAGTCTAATTCCTGAATATGCTGCTAATGAAATTGAAATGCCTTTTTATAAAAAACTAGAACATAGCTTATCAGCTCTTGATATTACAAAAGATTTCATTTCTATTACGTCTCCTATACTGGTACAAATATTTGTAACTTGTACGTGACATCTGAATAATTTGTAAATAGGTCATTAAAAGCCATTGAATGAAAATAATTACCTATAATATATTTAAAAAGTGAATATTAATATATTTTTGAGGCCTGTCGGTGCGGTACAAGCGTGTGATTGTAACCGACAGGTTCTGGGTTCAATCCCTAGTCGAGGAAATGAAATATTAAATATTTCCAATTTAAATATTTAATGAGGCCTGTCGTGGTGTAGCGGCACAAGAGTGTGACTGTAACCGACAGGCTCTGGGTTCGATCCCCAGTCGAGGAAATCAAATATTTAATATTTAATACAGCGTGAAGCTATAAATAAAAAATAAATAAATAAATAAATATGTAATGTTTCATTTTTTCGTTCCGATAATAGGGCAAATCGCGGCATTCAGTTCCACCACTCAACACGTAATGCCTCAGTTTCGGTGGAAAGTGGGGAACGGAAGTAGAACGGAGTGTCTGAACACTAGGTTCCCGGGTTCCCTCTGCCTACCCTGCCTCGTGCGGGATACAGCGTATATATATATATATATATATATATATATATATATATATATATATATATATATATATATATATATATATATATATATATATATAATATATATATATATATATATATATATATATATATATATATATATATATATATATATATATATATATATATATATATATATACATATATATATATATATATATATATATATATATATATATAATATATATATATATATATGTATAGATATATATATATATATATATATATATATATATATATATATATATATATATATATATATATATATATATATATATATATATATATATATATATATATATATATATATATATATATATATAGAGTGCGATATCATTAATAAATATCCTTCAAAGATTAGAAATATAATCTTTGTAGACGCAATTTATTAAAATAGTCAATATTCATTTATATTATTTTTTACATTTCTTATGAATAATTAAGATTAACATCTTGCGAATCATTTGTTCCTATATTTTGATTAATAAATAATGTTCTTCCTTAAAACATGACATTATTCAATTCATGCTATTGTTATCGCTGGACTCTAAGAAGTGTATGTATATTTTTTTAAAAGTAAAATAGTTAACACGTCCAAAGAAAATTACAAAAGAATTGTCTAAATATAGACACGAATATCTACAATATATAACTTGAATGTTCAACGACATCAATCATTGTGTACTCGTCTTCGTTGAATACAAACGTCAACATGTCCACTTTCGCTTTTTTCCTGTTTTGCATCCAAGCTTGCTTGGTTCAGGTATACCTTTAAAATCATCTATAAACAACTTATTAAAATGTGTTAATATAATAAAATTAAATAATTATTTACTGTTTTCAGAATGTGTACAGTCAATGTTGGCGCGGTGCTGCACCAGCTTTAGCACCAGCTGCAATTGCTGAACCCTTCGGATATGCTGCGGGTATGCTCGCCCCCGGAGCTTTAGCAGGTCCATATGGTCTGGCTGCTCCCGGATACGCTGCTGCCCCCATGGCTGCTGGTGCCTACGGTGGTGCTGGTATCGGTGATGTAGCAGTCGCTGGTGAGCTGCCAGTTGCTGGTATCACTGATATTATTGGGCAAGTGCCTATCCTGGGCGCTGTTGAATTTGGAGGTGCTTTGCCAGCTGCTGGTGCTGTCACCATCGCTGGTAGCTGCGGATGTGGTGCCAACAGAGCTTACTTGTACTAAACCATCTACATTTAGCTATGCAAAGTAAATAAAAACCTATGCATCTATATTTTCTTTTCTTTACTTTATTCTTAGAAAAATTTTATATTTAAAGAGGAAAAGTATTTTACAAAGCGTTGAACAATTTGTGAAATTCAGTGTTTATTTCTGAACACTTCCTCTTCTTCTTCTATTTCTATTATTCATCTAACTTGTCATTCTTGGTAGAGGGACTCACTCTTTCGTATATATTTTGTCAGATTAAATGAATTACGTTTGCGGCAGTTGAGAGGTTGAAAAAAAAACCGAATAATTATTAATTATTTATTAATTATATATTAATACAATATTACTTAAAACTAACGACTGCTTTATTCGAAGTGGGAATAAAGAGTGATATAAAAAATATTACAATAATAAAGTAAAATTAAAACAATGGAAAACTTAGAAATTAAAACAATAGTGTATCGAATGATAATGCGGGGAACTCGCGTGGTGGTCGCGGGGAAGATTCCATCAGTTTGGTCCGTCAGCATATTCGTAGGATTAGGGTTACGTAACTCCTCCACCAGAAAAAGTTGCCGGAGTACTTGCTTCCATTAGATTCTCTGGGTTACCCCCGTTTTCTAAAATTTATTTTTCTTTGCAGCCGTTTTTTTTATACTTTTTATATTGTAATAAAATAATGAGTGCACCTGCACCGAATAATATTGCGTATACTGATATGGTTGTATGATAAATTGTAGTATATTTTTCGTGTTCAATGTGTAGGGGTGACTGTATCATAATTTTATCCTTGAGTCTATGGAGTCCATTAATATTCATAGATGATATATTAATAGTTGTATCTAGGTGAGCACTAATCTTTGCAGAAGATTGACTGTAGTTAAGTGACAAGATTCTTCTAAAATTTGGTTAATAATTAGCTTGTGGATGCAATCAGAATTTGTACGAATCAGATGATTGAGTTCCATTTCGCAGAGATACCAGCTGCTATGTTTCTGGCATTCAGCCTCTATGTACCAGAATGAATTCTCGTTAGTTGCAATGAAAGGAGAGGATGGGATGAGAGCCTGTGATTTTTTATTAGGAACTACTGCTAATCTATTATATAAAAGAATCTCTTGAGAAATAATAGTAAATCGAAATAGAAAAATTAGTAATATAGTAAGGAGCTGGTTGAACTATATTTTAATAAACTTGTCTATCATTGAACTTAATAATAGAGTGGTGCATGCTTCTATCCTTAGTAATTCGTTCATTAAATCGTCTATGTTTTCAGTTAATATTACTAATAGTTGGGAAAATTTGGCATATTTAATTAAAGTCGTACCATTATTATTTTTTATAGAAAGTATGTATTGAGGCCTGTCGTGGCGCAGCGGCACAAGAGTGTGACTGTAACCGACAGGTTCTGGGTTCGATCCCCAGTCGAGGAAATGAAATATTTAATATTTTCAATTTAAATATTTAATGTTTCATTTCTTCGCTCTGGTAAGAAGGCAAAGCGCGGCGTTGAGTTCCGCCACTCAACACGCAATGCCTCAAACTCGGCGAAAAGTGGGGAACGGAAGTGAAACGGAGTGTCATAACACTAGGTTTCACTTCCGTTCCCTCTGCCTACCCTGCCTAGTGCGGGATACAGCGTGAAGCTGAATAAATAAATAGAAAGTATTAACATTAAGGTACTATTATTTTTACTTTGATTTTCTACTAGTTGAGTTAAAACGCTATTATATTTAGTGATCCATTCTTTTCTTATGCTTAATTGATTATTAAATTTAAAAAGTTGTGTGTTAGATCTATTTTATATAGGTATACATAATGGAAACATGCGTGGTGTAAATGTGTGGAGAGTAGCGTTAGGTAACCTCGTAACGACGGTACGTGTACATAGTATTAAGCTCTTCTTGTATAGGTATAATCAAGAGCTTTTACTATGGTTAGTTGTCGCATACAATAAATGCGAGATGCTAATGGTTCTTTAAGATTACGAACATAAGCCTGCATGGTTACCTTTCTATATAAATCGCGCTTTGCTTCGATGGTGGTGGATAGTGTCTCATGTAGTTAGTTGTAGATAAGTCATTAACTTGCTAAACAAATTTTGAAAATGGTCTTCTTTCTTATTGAACTTAATATGGTGCCCATACAATCTAATTCTAAATACAGTCTAAATTATTTTTTTTTTCTACTAAATTAATATTTCTTATTTTATCTTTACCCTATATATTATATCTATATAACCGAAGAGCTTTCTTAGATAAACTGCATTATCTGGTCTCTTCTCAGTTGAATCGATTGCTGGATTCCACTCCCGGCTGCCACAGGTCCGTAGATTCTGGATTCTCGAACGGTGCTTGATAGCCACCCGGGCGGCACGCGACGCGGTGATAATTATCGAATAATTAATTTAAACCGATCGCGAACCAGCCCGCGAGAATCCTACCGACTGCGCCAATTACGTTTGCGGCAGTTGAGAGGTTGAAAAAAAAACCGAATAATTATTAATTATTTATTAATTCTATACTAATAATTAATTATCTTAAAACTAATGACTACTTTATTCGAAGTGGGAATAAAGAGTGATCTAAAAAATATTACAATAATAAAGTAAAATTAAAACAATGGAAAACTTAGAAATTAAAACAATAGTGTATCGAATGATATTGCGGGGACATCGCGTGGTGGTCGCGTGGGAAGATTCCATCAGTTTGGTCCGTCAGCATATTCGTAGGATTAGGGTTACGAAACTAATGTTAATTATAAATTTTATTATTTATTTATTAATTTGGTCAAAAAAAATGAAAATTTTCAAATTGTTTTAATTATGTATTTTGAATTTCTCATAAAAGTAGGTACAATTTCTACCAAATTTATTTTGTTACCTGCATTTAGCTATTATACGAGTAAACGTAGTCGCACCAACGCTATAGTAAATCATTATTCTAAAGACTGTGAAATTACGGAATGAGTGGCCGTGCTGCATTAGGCATTCTACTTTAAATTGGAATCTTTAAGGGACGATTCTGATTCTTTATAAAATCTTTTACTGCGTCCTCTGTCCGCAAAATCGATTTGGGAAAATTATTTTTTCTGTACTCCAAAGAAGCTATATTGAATTCTAGCCGTTGCCCGCGGCTTCACCCGCGTAGAATTGGATTTATTCCATGAAATCCGGTAATAGATGAAGAGAGAGAAGTAAATTTGTAAGAGATTTTCATAGTGTAATATAGTTTTACTAAAATGATATTACTTTGACTGTAAAACTTATCTAAATCTAATTATTAATCGTAAATAATCGTATATCAAGCCATATCTTCCTATAATGTTTCTTCGTATAGTGCTACTTTTTAACTATTATAAAGACGTACAATCTATTCAATATACCATAAAAGATACCATAAGACTTTATTTTACTCTAAATGTTTGGAATTAGATTTATAAATAGTCTTATTATAAGTGACATTGTTTAGAGGTTTAGTTGCTACCCGCAATTATGGTAATATAAGCCTTAAAGTAATCATCTAGTTACTTTAGTAAATATTTTCTAATGAACCACATATTTTCCGATGTACTCGATCATAGACAATATTTATATTTCTTTGTATAATATTTTTGCAGTTATACTGACTCACTTAAAAGCAACATAAAGTTGTCCATGGATAAAAGAACCAGTCCTTAAGTTTACACCAGCGGCTTTAAGCGTTTGTCAGGGAACACAGGGAATTGAGTGCGTTTAAATTATAACAAAAAATAGTTGGAAAAAAGTGGCAATGCATGATAAAAGCACGATTTCATCAGCACCCCACCAGTGGATTTTATCAGCTCCGGTCCCTCGAATTTAAAACTGTCCGAATATATCGAAAAAACACTGAGATTAAAAGTGTAATATTTCCTATTAGCCTGTCATCTCCACGAATGTTCCGCGCTCGTAACGTTCTATCAACGGCCTCTTATACTCGTAGACTAATATGATGCGATAAGGCAGCAATTTACTTTTGTTACAATTTCGTGTAACAGGACATGTTGGTATTTCTGTTTCTGTTCAAATCGATTGGAATTTTAAATATTGTGTGTGCCGTTTTTCCGACAGTAATTAATGTGACAGCAATACTTTAAGAAGGCCACTGTAAGGGCAGTTTTTCTTTTGTCATCTCAATTCATCTAAAATTCTAAGTTTATAGTAAACAACTGCCGTAAACCACTGAGACGTCACTGACGCAAAATTCCTCAAGACTGTGGCCCCAAAGGATATCATCCTAATTCATCGGATTAAATGTTTAAAAACTCGATATACGCTTCTAATCCGTACAAATTTGCTTCATTTAAAATCTTTTTTACTTTTTAACAGTATTAAATATTAAAATTGTCTATAACATTAAATAACATTATCTGAAGGTTTTTTTTATATTTTTGTTCTTAGCTTCACGCTGTATCACGCCCGTGGTAGGATAGGCAGAGGGAAACTAGTTATAAGACAAGCCGTTTCACTTCCGTTCCCAACTTTCCGCCAAATTTGAGGCAATTGCGTGCCTCAATTAATAATAATTTGAAAATATTAAATAGTAGTAGTAATATAATAATATTACTACTTTTATTACCATGTATGCTTTTTTTGTAAAAATATTTATTGTGCAAATACCTTTTCTCTACTGTTTTATATAGCAAATTCAATTTAAATTAGGTCACTTAAACAATGAACAACTCAGCTAAGCCGCCGCAACATCCAATTATTGTCTATTGGTATAATTTATATTTCTTTACCAGACATTCTATCATCTTATTATATGACACAGATGATATAGCTTTACCGGGTAGTAATGATCGTTCATGGGATGTTCCATATCTTCGTTTTAATATATCAATGTAAAATGCACATGACGCTAGAAGTAATCCAAAAAGCGTGATCAACAACATTTAGAAGATAACCTTTTGATTAAGGTTTCGTATTGCAAAAGGCTAACGCGGAATCTTTATAAGATTACTTTTGCGTGTAGGTTTTAAGCTAAATGATATTATCATCTAGGTAATTTAAAAAAAAAACTTGCTGATTGTTTTTCACAATTTGGCGTGGACCTATATACAAACAGTTATAAATAAATTTGGTATATTTTTAAAAAATCTTGAAAAAGCAATAGGTTTTCATAATTGGCGTGGACTACAAAAATAAAAAAGAAACTATTAAAGACGCAATAATAGATATACCTTAGTTAAAAGTTTATTGAAGATAAACTTTTAATGGCCTCGTGGTGCAGTTGCACAAGCTTGTGATTGTAACCGACAGGTTCTGGGTTCGATCCCCAGTCGAGGAAGTTAAATATTTAATATTTTCAATTTCAATATTTAATTTTTCATTTCTTTGCTCTGGTAATAAGGCAAAGTGCGGCGTTGACTTCCGCCACTCAACACTCAATGCCTCAATTTGGCGGAAAGTGGGGAACGGAAGTGGAACGGAATGTCTTACCGGAACCCGGGAACCTACTGTTCCGGGTTCCCTCTGCCTACCCTGCCTCGTGCGGGATACAGCGTGAAGCTGAAAAAAAGCTTTTAATTGGCTGTCGTAGTGCAGGGACACAGCGTGTAATTGTAACTGATGGTTTGTGGGTTCGATCCCCACTCAAGGAAATGAAATGTTTAATATCTACAATTTAAATATTTAATGTTTTCATTTCTTTGCTCTGGTACAAAGCGCGGCGTTAAATTCCGCCACACACACGCTATGCCTCAAGTGATATGAAATGGAAATTGAGAAAAATGTCGAGCAGTTCTAAATATAACAAAAAACATCTTAATACATATGTCACTTATGTCGAAATTTAAAATATTTGAGGTTATTTTAATGTAATGGAATTATATCACTTTTTTAATTTAATATTTGCTGTTTGAGTGTAATTAAATTTTTACTCGACTGGTGACGCAAAGGAAAGTCTATGTTGTGTCTACGTATGTCAACGTATAATATATCTGTGTATATTTATCGGATTATACCCTTTTTTGTATAAAATGATGTATAATTATAAGTTTGTTAATTTTTATTTGTAATATAAACATAAATATCTATTTTTCGGATATATTCTTGACAAATTGATATTGTAGATCTACGGAAATATAGATATGAGGGAGTATTTTCGAATTTTAACTTAATTTTTATAAAAATAAACAAGAAATATACGCTTGTTACGTTTTTTCTCTATATAATATATAAATTTATACTTGCTTTTCCTTTATTTCTATTGCAAGATTTGCACTTCGTGAATATGTTTACAGTTATGAGACTTGACGGAAAATACGGTATATATTATTTGATCGGATCTGGAGAATGTAAGGTATTACCCGCTTTTTTAAATAATTCATTTCCACGAGTGGGGAATCGAACCCAAAACCTGTCAGCTACACACGCTTGTGTCATTGCGTTACGAAAGGCCTCATGTGAAGCAGCTGACCCATTTCCTGACTTATCGTAAGTCCCGAAGAATCTATATTAAATATTTTCAGAAAACCACCAAAGTGTGCATTATCACTTTAAATATGTTCAAAAGAATTTAAAGCATTGACTGCCTAGAAATACATAGAAGACAAAAATTGAAAACGCCATTTATTTGAAGTTACAGACAGCACTTTTATGTATAAATTTGAATATAGTCACAATCCTTTGGTTAGTTATAAACTCTCACTTGATTCATTATACTTACTAATAAAAACTATATTTTAATTTTAACCTTTATAGTATCCGGGCACTAAAAGGCGTCTGTTAGAAAAAAATATGAATGTAGAAAAAAAAGATATAATCATTATGTAAAACAATTCTTATTTACTTGTGAGGTACAAGTAAATAAGTAATGTGTTTACATAATATTATTTAATAATAATTACGTAATCACACGAATAAAATGAAAGATGACAAAAAAGTTTTCTGGTTTAAAAATCCCATGTTCATCCCGATCTCAAATACTGATGGAAAATAAAAGTCTATTAGCAAAAAAAGACAGCAAGCGAAAATAATAATATTTTCAGATTGTTAATGAATATTGCCGTTTACAATAATTCGAAGCGTACTTTTAGGACTACCACAGCTTCAAGATGCAAGTTAGGCAGAAAAAACGTGACACTAAAACACAACATTCCCGCCTTCGAAGCAATTTTAGCGAATTTGCGTATTGATTGCTTAGTACATACAGATACAGTAACAATGACTAGAAAATGAAAAATAACTATTTCCTAGAGCATTAAATCCACACCATTGCTTACAGTTTGTTCATGTACCACTGTGCCACGACCGCCTGAATCGAATATATATTTAATTGAACAAATTTTTATTATTAATTCAAAAAATGGCTCTATTAAAAAGCCATTGTAAATAATCATCAACTCATAAAAAAGATAAGTTTTCGAGTATCAAAAATAATATACTGAAAAGCACGTAGTAAATATATACGAAAGAATATTCTAAATATAAAAGTTTTGTATATATAAACGGTGAATTTCAAATTACTAACATTGTGTACTCAAGACTTTTGAATACAAACAAGATGTCTACCTTCGCCTTTTTATTATTCTGCGTCCAAGCTTGTTTGGTACAGGTAATAAGGAGCTTTTTTTAAAACTTTAATTCACATTACTATATTACACAAAACATGATAAGCTGAGGGACCCTCTGAAGATTAAGATTCTACGTTCCTACTTCCGCTCCCCACTTCTGCGGAAATTAAACGTCAATGCTTGTAGACCAATAGCGCCAAAACTGTCTTCAGTAATTGAGTAGTAATTAATTGATTATGGTAACAATATAGATAAATGTTAAAGTATATAGAATTTTAACGAAACTTGATAAGAACATTGGGCGTGGAGGTCAGAGTTCGAAAACACAAAGAGCTCAATTCAACTTATTATATGTTTGTGTTTAAGAAATAATTAGATTTTTTGATTAAATTTTCAGAATGTTTATAGCCAATGCTGGCGTGGAGCTGCACCTGCTTTATCTGCGGCTGCACTCGCTGAACCCTTCGGATATGCTTCGAGCATCGCCGCCCCTGGACTTTGGAATGCAGATAGATATGGCCTATCTGCTCCTGGGTCTGCCCCCGCCCCCATTGCTGTGGTGCCTACGGTGGTGAAGGTATCGGTGATGTAGCAATCGCTGGACAATTACCGGTTGCTGGTACTACCGCAATCACTGGTGAAGTGCCAATTCTTGGTGCTGTTCAATTTGGAGGCGCTGGTCCAGGCTGGAGCGGTCTCCATCACCGGAAGCTGCGGTTGTGGGGCCAATAGAGCCTACTTTGACTAACACTTAAAAATATAATTTAATTCCTTACAAGAAAGTTCTGCAAAAAATATCTGGCTTTCAAATCAAACCACTATTAATTAGTATGTGAGAAATTTTCTTACATACGAAATTTATACAATATAGTTGAAATACATAAAAATGTCACAATTACATATTTTGGCAAAGATTATTTAAAGAAAGTAGTGTGACTAAGAAGAAATATGAAAAGCACTGCATCTGATGTATACGAGTATACATAGTTAATATAAGATACAGTTTAGTAAAATGCTCTGGCGAGTTTCATCGCGTGCTAAATCTTAAGTTCTCTGCCGACTACAAGCTTTGAAGCTTATGCAACAACCACGATATAAAACGATATTTTTATAAATAAATGAATTCGTAATATATAGGTAATTGTAATATTCTCTTTTATTTACCAGCGCTAGGAAAGCCTACTTTCCCAATCGAAATGAACACTTGGGCACTGTACTGACACTGACTACATAAGTAAAATGTAAAAGAAAACTTGTCATTACACTTTTTATTTTGCTCCATCAAAATATGCAATATTGTTATTCATATTAAAATACAAACAATTAAATGAAAAAAAGAAGTTACACGATATCCCCCGTGAGTCACTTAGTCCTCATTCCAGATTACATTGACGTAAAGACTATGATATTCATACAGCTAAAAACAAATATCATCGTATATCAGGAATAAATACGGTACGGCTATCGATTCCATTCCTTAATCACAAACAAAAAACAAGATACTTTTTTGGAGATTAAA
This sequence comes from Eueides isabella, assembly GCA_019049475.1. Classification (NCBI taxonomy): domain Eukaryota; kingdom Metazoa; phylum Arthropoda; class Insecta; order Lepidoptera; family Nymphalidae; genus Eueides; species Eueides isabella. Next base: position 1,892 of record JAEIOK010000100.1, on the reverse strand, counting down.
GAAAGAGTAAAATGACAAGCAAAATATAAAAGAAAATTAAACAAAGAGCAAATAAAATTGAATCAGATTCTGCGGAAAATTTAAATCAAACACTTTCAAGAAAAAAATTACCTCTACACCTAACTTATATTTACTCTCTCCGGAAGATAACAAAATCTCTAAAAATATCTGAATACCACATTCCTCCACTAAGAAAACAATAAGTGATTGGTCGATCTTTTCGAAAAAGCTTTCTTAGTCATCTTCCTAAAGGAGTCGTTCAAACGGAAACAGAGAGAAATTAATGAAATTCTGACAACTGATCACGCATTGTCATTACTTGTAAAGTTAATAAATAACTTAGAGGCTATCGTGGCACATCAGCACAAGTGTGTGACTGTAACCGACAGGTGGTAGGTTCGATCCTCACACGAGGAACTTCTTTATGACGTATTTTCCAAAAAAATAATTTACTATATGCAACTTTACAGAAAATGGTTTAGATTAATTTAAATTAGATAAAAATTTAATATAAAGGCTTTTATAGATCATAAAAATACAAATTTAAAATTATTACATTTTAGCTTATTCTACAAAGATTATTATTGACATTTCATTAATTGTAATAGAAATTATTATCATTGATGTCGTTATTATATATTTGTGTATTAATGGCTTATGGTAACTGAAAATACGATATATATTGTTAAATTCCACAAATTTAGTAACCGAGAGAAAACTGCACCATTGTAGTGCCGGATCTCGTTGTCGACGTTTGACGAAAAAGATGGCGCGTAACGGAAAAAGTGAGACGCGTACGAGAAAAATGTTACACACTACATTTTTTTCCAACCCAATAAAGAAGTTTCACTTCAAAAATATATCTAAAAAAACTTATATATATTTGTACAACGATATAATCATCAGCATAATAACGATACAGCACAATCATCTAAGCACCTTAAAACCAACTTAAATTTATAAGCAATTTATCTTTGAATATCGGAAAATTGTAAAAATACATCTTTCTACACTCTAGAAATAGCTGTAGTACTGCAACGTCTCCAAAATAAAGTATCCTATAAGTAATTGCTAGTACCGAAGGTTCTTAAGATTCAAAAATCCACGGATATCTTAAAATGCCTACTATCAAGGAACAGATACATAAGCCATATATCGAATACAAATTAGATTGGAATGTTATAAAAAAGAGCTTGCAAGATCGCTGGGTTCTTTTCCAAAACAATCAAGATAGTCATAAATTTTACTAAAATGATAGTAAATGGATAAAGAAAAAAAAAAACATATGTAGTCTAGGCATATTAAGGGATTCACTTCGAAATAAATTTGTCATATCCGTAACTTACTTGTAAAAACTTATATAACCTTTATTGACACCCAAAATCGTCTCAAAACCTACTTGTGTCCGTGACAGCAGATAGTCCAGACCAGAAATTCAAAAAACATATTATAAATATTTTAGATATTCGTTTTTCTAAACTTTCGTTTAAAACATTTTTTTTATATCTTTAACCGTCTCCAAGATAAAGGCAGAGCACGCGCAGTATTTACTATTTAGAGTATCATTCGAGGTCAACCTGTAGTCACAATTAAAACCAAACCGTATCATCGTCATAAACATAATTCAAAATTATTTGCATCTTACCTCATAATCGTTTACCTACTCGTGTAATTGAAAAGTACTAACAGAATACCTTAGTTACTTTTATAAACAAATACGAGATATTTGCAATAAATGTGTAAAAAAAGTTGTTTGAATATTTACGTTAGACTATCTATAGGACTGGGACAACCTACGCTAAGTAGGTTTTGAGCTAACTTTAACAAATAATACTAAATTAAATTTAAAATTTTGAACAAATGCAGGATTTGAACCCGCGCCTCTGGAAAAC
>JAEIOK010000099.1:0-23358 GCA_019049475.1 Eueides isabella | reverse complement strand
AACTCAAAGAGCTGTTAAATAAAAGCTTTCTGTTGTTAAAGTAAAGGCCCTAAGACCAGTAATAATGAGCATATTAAAAAATACCCCACATATTGATGACAAATATTAAGAGTTTGGTTCGTGACAGGGGATCTATTAATGATACTGATACAGAGGTATAAAAGACAGATTTGGCAAGACAATCAATCCTTTTTGGAGATGAAGTGTCACCATTATTAAGTCAATACATTAGAGAAAAGAAAATATATTATTTGAACATGAAAACCTCTCAAATTTATTTTTCTTTCCATCACCAAAGGTCAGACGACAAGGTGCTGTTGTACAAAAATTAGCACATATATGATAGGAACCAGTATCAAACTCTATGACATGGTCTTGCAGTTTGCGTACTTTGTTCCTGAGAACAAGAAATGTTCATTATTGTACTTGAGGGCAGAGCTTTTGATGGCACTTCATGATTCAGAAGTTCAAGATATCATATCTGTAGACCCTTGCCACAAGTTTACATGTGTTAGATGCTTGTATAAGAGAACGAAATGTGGATATTAAGAGATCAAGAGAATTACAAGGATTTTAGATAGTTAAAAAAAGGAACTGAACAGGTTCTTGGAGACCTATCCATGACTTATGTGATCCTTATGCAGTTAACTTTTAGCAACATCTGCTATTAAAATACTGCAGCATTTAATAAATACAGAAGGATCCAAGAGACAATACTATTTAATTTTACTATTAAGAATGCTAGCATTAGGATTAAGTGCATGGGAAATAATTGATTCACAGGAATTCAAAGAGCCCAAGCTTGATAGTCAAGTTGTGACTAAATATCTTCCAGCTTTGATGTCCCTTATGGTTGATGACCAAGTTAGGGCACTGCATAACAAACTACCTCCTGATGAAAGAGAGTCAGCCATTACGACAATTGAGCACTCTGGACCTCCCCCTGATGCTTTGTGAAGCCTATATGCGAGAGAGTGCTGTGTGCGGTGTTATAGCTATGTATTACACATTACATGCAGCCCAAGTTGAGGGATAGGGAGCTATTCTAGAATTCTAAGCATATTAGGTAGTTGTAAAGATGGTAGAGCATATGAAGACCCATTTTTACATGCTTAGTAGCTTTGTTGATACAGCTTCCTGATGAGTTCCAAGGTGAAGATTTCAGTACTGTGCTATTTGATGAATTTTTCTTTGCTGGTCTGTCAAAAGATAATGTTACAAGGCATTTGTTGAAATTGCTATGGAACATTCATCCAAAACTTCCCGAGACCAGGATTCAAACTTTAATGAAAGCTTACAGCCAGGAAACACAACATAATGAATCTGTTCATAAACTGTATGAAACCTTAATGCAAAAAATGCACACGCAAGCTGAACCAGCAGCTACTACTAATGAAATGGAATATTTAGATTCCTCTCATGAGTGTACCGACACCAGCACCTTATCATATGTAATATTATGTTACAAATGCTATATTAAATTATTAACATGTCTATTAAATGAATTCAATATATATAGTATCTTAATAAAGATAATGAGTAAATTATATTTATTTATTGTCTTTTATCATTAGAAAATAAAAAATGAAAAGATAAAAATATGAATTAGAAACCTCAAATATTTAAAATTACTTTTGTAATAAAGAAAGTTTCACTTTTTTAAAGTTAGTTATTGATATCATATTATAGGTACTCTCTCAGCTTCAAGCTGTATCCAGCATGTGGCAGGGTAGGTTAGAGGGAACTTAGGAACTAATGGAACTCTGAAGTGGAAGACACTTCCCTTCCCATATTCTGCCGAATTTAAGGCATCACGTGTTGGGAGGCGAGAACTCGACGCCGCGTTTGTCTTGTCCAAAGCTAAGAAATGAAAACATTAAATATTTAAATTGAAAATATTAATATTCCATTTCCTCGAGTACGGATCGAACTCATAACCTGTCGGTTACAGTCACACGCTTGTGCTGCTACGCCACGATAGGCCTTCAAACGTAATATATGTTAGGGCTTATTATATATTATTTTTATGGTCACATTCCTTTAGATTTGTGGAAATATCAGAAGCAAAACTTTATTCACGGTTATTATGGAATATATTAATTAAAATTTCTGTTTGTCTATAAAAAGTAAGGCATTGATTGATTTATAGATTTAAATTTGAATTAACAACGTTAAAAGCAATATTAGAAAACAAGTAGTAAATAAAATTCACACAATAATCACTGTAAAATTTATTTATTAGTACTGACTTATAATAAACATTACAAAACATAATAGAATTAAGAAGTCAAATAAATAAAAATATTACAAAATTAAATTGTATTTACATAAAGTCTTTGGACGGATAAGAAAATGAGCATGTTTAGGCGAATAAGTCTTAGTATTAGAGTTTATTATTATTTTTAGATATCTGTAAATAATATGAAGGCGGTTAACGTTTTATGCGTGATGTTCGCGACGGTCCGGCCTTCAAGTCAGTGAGTGCAAGGACCGTAGAGACCTGGAACGCTCGACTAACGAGGGGTCTGTGTAAATTGGTTCGCTGCCGTCATCAAACGCGTTCGCCAGACGACGACTGAAGATCCAGCCTCTTCACCAATATCAGTGAATTTCTGCCTAATCCACTATAAATAAGTTATATGTAGATAGTAAATTAGATTAATTTATAAAAATAATTAATATTTACATCACTACTTATGGAAATAATTAAGGAACAATAAGTTGGAGTTGAAGAAAATTTAGATATTTAGCGTCACACATGGCACGGTGGGCAAAAGTAATTTGAGAAACTAGTCATCAGTAACATTTCCACCTTCAAAAGAATTTTAGGCACTACGTGTTGAATAAACTCACACAGCGCTTTGCCTTGTTACAAGAGCGGAAAAATAAAAAGATCCATTGTTTCATTTCCTCGCGTGGGGATCGAAACATGACCGTCGCACTTACAGTCGCACGTTTGTGCCCTAATAAACAAAATACTAAATAATAATTTCTGAAGCATTAGCATTGCTAATAGCAATATAAGAGGTCATCAATTAATTTGAAAAAGACTCTCCAATCTTTGTATACCACATTTTTTTTTTTTAGTTTTTGAATAAAATAAGAGTGAATACCTTAAAGAGAATGGTGTGGTAAGTGTGAGGCGGAGAACAGAGAGAAGGCCGCGTGGGCCCGCGGCGCGGCGCGGCGGCTCTCGGCGCAGACACCTCTATGTTCTTGCGTACTACTCGCCAGTAGCGCCTGGGGGGAATTAAAAGCATTTGGGTTAGAAAAATTGTTTTAGAACACGTATAAATATTTGGGAGGCCGTCGTAGTCAATGGCATGTAATTAGAAGTGGCCAAATCGTTTTGGAAAGTTCTCTAAAAGCGCAGGTTTGGCTCCTTTTATATTTATACACTTTCTAAAAATATTTTTTAAGTGTAGAGTAACAATAGAAATGTTGAAAAAGATGTCTTGAGATATATGTACTTTTTTTATACTTATTATAATTCTTTATATTCTAGCTCATGCTTTTTTTATTGGCTCACGAAGATGAACGAAGAACAAAGGAAATTAATAATCTAGTGTTACTATAACAGTCCGTCAAATTGAAGCATAGCGTGCTGAGAAACGAAACTTAACGCTACGCTTTCGCTTGCCTTGTTGTACCAGAACAAAGAAATTAAATCTTAAATACATAATTTCTTCAAGTAAGGCTTGAACCCACAGTCGGCCTGTTACAGTCGCACGCTCATGGCCCTACGCCACGATAGGCTTTAGTAATACATTGTATAAAATAATTTTGAACAATAAAATGACTGACTTGTAGACATAAAGCGCGACGCAGAGCAGCGCGAGCAGCAGCGCCAGCAGCGCGCACAGCGCCGCCAGCAGCGCGCGGTAGTGCTGCGCCGACACGCACACGCCCGCCGCCGCCACCACCGCGCCGACGCGCCCGCCGCCCCGCCCCCGCGCCCACCGCCCGCCGCCGCCGCGCTCTCAGACAGCAGCTCGTTGCGGTTGTCGAACACCTGGGTAATTATCAATGTATTAATATAATACTTACAAACGAGAAACAGAAAAGAACATAACATTTTAAAAATTAAATTATTGAAATTTTGCCCTCTTCCCATTAACCGATTGACCTGAAATTTGGTATAGGTACGCCGGACAGATAAAAATTTTTAATGTTTCAGATTTTAGTATTTTTTTAAATATGTTGTTGGTATACATGTCCTCAAGCCAGATAATAAAATTTTTGAAATGCTGATATAGTAGTAAGTTTAGGACATTGAAGTGTTACTAACTATAGCGTATTTATTATTTCAAACGTAAAAGTAAGTCTTACGTTAAACTAAGTACGTAAAAACTATTTTTTTTTCAAAGTGGACGCGTTATTTTAATTTTTTTTACAAACTAATCTTGGTGTACAGATAATCTGTACTAAGTTTCATAATGGGCCCGAAAGCGGTTTAGGAGCTAGAGCAATTATAACGCTGGAATGCGGCAACCACGCTGGTGACGACCTTATAATCTTTAGATCGAGCTAGCCTCTTCTGTGTTAAAACTGAGATAATAACCCAAATATATATAAATAATAAAAACAACTTACGTTTTCTTTTTAATCATTTTTCTAACATGGCTAGGCGTTTCTACTTCGTCCTTAAATATTTATCAACTTTAGCTTCTTCATACGACACTTTGTAGACTGACGCTTCACTCTATATCTGTATTGTTTGTTTTTCATCATTACTTTGACTTCTGCATCTTCTATTTCAGTTGAGTTTGCTTCTCTACGTTTGCGACCAAATGACGGTTCAGAGCGACCTGTGTGACTTGGACAATATGCCTAAAAAAATTAAAATAGAGTAACTCTCACAAAAAAAATCTTTTCTAATAATGCGTATTATTATTTGTTTTGTTTTTAAAATTGATAAATAAATAGCAGCTTAATTACACTAAAATTACGTGTACCAAAGCATATTGTCTATTGGCTGCTACAAAACAAAACCTGTGCATCCGAATTCTAAAACACTAGGCTTATGCATATTTTATATAATAACTTAATATGAAAATATGTACAAAAGTAAGTATATCTTGTTTAAAGGGAAAAAATGCTGAATTTGAATTTTTTTTAACATACAATTTACTAAAGTTATATAAATTAATAAAAACTGAAAAAAATATCACAATAACCTTTTCTAGATATAAATAACATACTCTAAGAGCTGAAAGATAACAAATCTTAATAGAATATAATATGACATATATAAAAACAAGCGGTGTTATTTATTATTAGAAGCATGAACAAAATAAGGCATGTTTGTGTATGTGCACAAATAACAGACGATTATGTTCAGATAACCTGGAGGTAACCCCAAGTTATTGCTATTTAGCATATTTATATTTTTATTAAGCTCAATTGACGCATGCTGCTATCGTACGATGTACATATATCATCCATGCCATATATGGCATGTTTCTTCTCTTGCAAAAAAATATCATGAAAGTGTTGTTTATTGATATAATTTATCAAAAATACTATCAAATTAAAAAAAGCAGCTTCACAGCAGTAGCACTATAGGAAAAGTAGGGTAACCTATTGTTGTTAAGGCGCTCCGTCTCCTACTTTCCGCTCAAGTTTCAATATATTGAATGTTAAAAGACGATATTCAATGCCATCCTATTTCTACCAGAGCGGGAAGATGAAAATATATTTAAATATAATAAATTCCGAGTGTGGATAGATAGATCTGACAACCGTCTCATAATGGTTTTTAATAATTAAAGAAAAACCATTTATCGGCTTGTCCAAGCTATTTAGGCAATAGGCCAGATTACCCAAAAAAGAAAATTGAACGCTTTTAGTAAGATGAAACTTACCGGTTGGCAGCCATCTCTGCATGTCTGACAGTAGCTTCTTCGAATACTAAGAAATTGGATTCGGGAATTTTGAACGCATTGAATCTAGCTTCAAGTGAATCACCGCTACGACCTTGTCCAGTTCGGGGAAAACATCTGGATCGACCGGACATCTTAAAACATTATTTAATATTTCATTTATTTTCGTATCATGTTTATCTTAATATATACAAAATATTTATATATAACTAGCGTCCCATCGCGGCCTTGCCTGGGTTTGTTTCGTTGAATTCCACTATTTAATTTACTAATATTCTATAATAATCAATTATTTTCTTGTTCTAAATAACATTGCCATCACTTCTAAGATCTATACATCGATAAAAAAAATTAGCTAAATGTATAAGAAATTGTGGCAATTTTGCGATACTAAATAATTTGATTTGACGTAACCTTTTTATTATTTAAATATTTGACTTCATGTTGAGAGAAAGTTGCCAAAATAAAATATTAAAAGTTGCATTAAAATAGGGAAAATGCATTAAAACCATCTCTGAGTGAATGTAGGCCAGTTATATATCTTAGCTTAAGACTGTATCTAGTGTTACGACACTAAGTTCCGTTCCCACTTTCCTGTTGAACTTAACCCCGCGCTTGCCTTGTTACCAGAGTGTTTACAAATTTCAGCTTAATACCTCCACGTCATCTCGAGATAAATGATCATGAGAGACGCATAGACAGACAACAAAGTATTCCATTATAGGATTCCATTTCTCATTTTGAATTTAAGAACCTTAATAAACATATTTATTTATTTAGGATCGTCAACATATAATTGACTATACATACCCAACACGATCAATAAGTTGAACAGAACGTCCCGAATAAGGATCTCTAGCGATCAATTAGTAGCAAATATATCTGTAGCATAATTATATCCATCTTGAGCTTCCAACCTAAATGTAAGAGATCACCGACGGCAATGGTCGTCGTGGGTCTTCCCTGATACAAAATTAGTAATCGGACCTTGGAATTCAAGGAACTCTCTCCGGGAGATATCTCTAGGGTATCGGACTTCCGGACCTGTCGACCAAGTCATAGCCAAAAACTATGGTTAGATTTAAGATTGTATTGCTTTTTAATGATTGGTACTTTGAATGAAATCTGTATACTAAAATATATTTATTAATAAAATATGTAATTTAATTCAAAGTGACAAAATTTAGAGACCATATTTCTATCTAGAAGAAATCGACTGGGCTAATTTTAAATTAGCCTTGCACTTGGAGAAAGTGAACTTAGATCAGACCAGTTAAACCAGACTAGACTGGTTTAAGGCTAAGAGATTTCATTCAAAGTTCATCGTTAGTAGCTGTTAGTGAATAACAGCACTCAAAATCATAAAATACATCCCCTATACAATCATAATACATAGCCCATACACAATATATGCCTACACGTCTAACTAACGCCAAAAAAAAAAACAAATTCAACACACGAAAACATTGAAATAAAATAAAATTGGAAATCTAAAAAGTATACAGTAATTCAAAGAAACCTTAAAGCCCGAAATAGAATCCAGGAAAGCTCTGAAACATAAAACTAAAACTAAACTCTTAAAATCTCACACTCAAATGTAAAACACACGATCTGTTAACTGTTAATCTTCACGTTCACAAAATTACTATGTCTATGGAAAAACAGAAATGTTCAAAAATAACTATTATTTATAATAACATTATATTTATATATGGGCGTGTTTTATTACTTATTGCTAATTTTTCACTGTTTTTCAATAGACATGAAAAGTTATATTAGACATCTCACCCAGCTCCAATATAATTCGATGTGACAACAGCTTCCGCCGGTCCTCGGAACAAACACGTTAAGTTAAAACGTATCTCTCGAAGTCTGGACGTTATCGCTAAATTGCACTACTACTATATTGGTCATGTATCTCCGTACTGTAAAATGTATTAAAAATATTGTCGTTGTACTTACACGTTTTATAAATCTTTAAATGTTGTTTAATTGTGATATATTTTGTGTATATATTTGCCTTATATGGAAAATTAACTTTAAATATAAATTGTCTTTCACAAAATTATAGACTTAAGAAAAATAACTAGACTAAAACTATTTGAGTTTTAAACCACAAATATTTTTTATTATACTCAGTTACTTTAATATAGAACTGCTTTTATTCCCTTTTCAAACGTAAAACGTTTCAAATAATAAAACATGTTGCAAGTTCGTTTAGATAACGTAAAGTAGTAGGTAGAACTCACTCGTTGCGTCCCACACTCCGGATAGCCGTGAGCCCCGGTTATCCGTAACACATTGTGGTGCCGCCATTGCCGCGGAAGAAACACGGTCGTAAAACCCATAAGTGTACATCCTACCATAGAAGCCCTCGGGAAGTCGGAGTGTGAACTCCATGCCGTCTTCATTGCAAACTTGTGACTATAAATATTTGATATCGATCTTATTGTATGTTCTGTTTTTAATTTTAATGGGCGAGAACATAAGATTCGGTAAAAAGATAAATTAAAATATCATTTTCTGTAATAGGTAATTTTAAGATTGTGAAACCAGAACATGGTCAACACATCAATATAGTTAAACAGAAGTAGGTAAAAAATACTTGAATTGCAAGTGCTTCTTACCATCTAAACAATCATCAGCAATACGCCCAAAGCTCGTTCATAGAAATCGTATTCATTGGCGGTGTTATCAAAATGTGCGGGGGTGGGCGGCGTCCAGTTCCGGGTGTCGCGGTCGCTAAGTTCGCAATTGTCGCGTGGTTCTGCACCGTAACTTCCTTCCCTGGAATGTTTTAATAGGTTATGATTGTCACAAAAAAGGAGTAAGAAAGAAGAATAATATGCACGGAAGCGGTATGTAGCAATTATCTATATATGCCTGGTGGAAGCAGTAATGTTCTTCATCTTTCACCGCTTATCATAGTGCTGTAAACCTACTGTCTAGAACCCTTGTAGTATTTTCCAAATTGTGATATTTTCGGGTCTCAACGTAACAGCAAATGCACAAAACAAACAATGTATATTAAAAGTAGAACATTTCAAAGCAATACAGCTGTTAAAACAATTCATTCATTTGTAAAGTAACTTTCTAGACTTAAATATGAATATATTTTATAATATATAATTTAGGCCTGTTTATTATAAATTTATATCAAAATCGCATCATTTGTTATAAAAAGCAATAAATAACAAAAGTTTACAACATTGATATACACTGAATATATTTATTTACCTATAGTGAACGACCGACAGATGAAATCCTCGCCTCAATACACTCGCGCTGGCAGTGCGCCAGCGCGACTGGGCAGTTGTGAAACGACGAACGAATCGACGCTGCATCCTTTGTCTACCAACTTGTCTAAAATATCTTCCTCACATCGGGAACCTTGCCATGGCCTCTGCCTACTGGAGGGCGTCCTCCTCCGCCAATGGGTCCGCCTATAGGCCCCCAATTGGTCCACCAATCGGTCCACCTATGGGACTTTAGTGGTCCCCGATAGTCCACCAATACCATTACCAATGGGGATGCTTACAGGACCAGTTACTGGCCAATGGGTCCATCTGGCTCGTAACCACCTCCATAGCCTCCTCCTCCTATATGAAACGTAACTTGAAATATAGTTTCCTTTTATTAATTGTAATAATCATAGTTAAAAAAAAACTAATGATGTATATAAATAGCAAATAAGAAATGGTTAAATATCTGTCAATTTTCTCCAGGTAAACATTTTACACACTTAAATAATTATAAATTTAATAAACTCAAATACCATACAAAATGACCATGTTCATGTAGCCATACAAAATGACCGTGTTAAATGTTCTTTTCTAAATTTATAGTTTGAGACCTGTCGTAGCGCAGTGGCACAAGACTGTGACTGTAAACGATAGTTTGTGAATATTTAACATTTTTAATTGAAATATTAATGTTTTAATTTTTTCGCTCTGGCGCTGGTGACAAGACAAAGCAAGTTTCGCCAGTCAATACGCAATGCCTCGAACAGGGCGGAAATTGGGGTAAAGAAAGGAGTGTCTTAACACTTGGTTCCAAAGTTGCCTATGCTACGATGCCATGAGCAGGATACAGCGCGAAGCTATATCAAGATAAGAGAATGATACAATTTATGAAGACTACTTACCTATCGGTCTGTCTAATCCATGTGAAGGGTAACTGCCGCGGTACCCTCCAGGTCTATCAGTTGGTCGTCTCACTCCGAATGTAGCGCTTGGCCTTTTCTATTGGATATCTATCAATAAATGAAGAGATATAAAATCGTTAATTACACCTATATTCACTCCCAATATGGTCGACAAGTCGTGGCCACATTAAAGTTGGCTGTAGATCGGTGCGCAAATTTGATTTAGGTAATTTCTATTTTTAATGTTCAGAAAAACTGACTTCACAGCAACACAACTAGTCGACCTTACTACAAATATAACCATAACAATAAAATAAACTATCAGCTCCAGGACGAACTCCTCTATCTGGGAATCTATCGTTAGTTGGGAAACGATCGCCATCTGATCCATAATAACCGCCTCGTCCATAACCTAAACGATAATTGATATACACGATAAATTATTTCTTAATGATTTTTTTTTATGTTGTATTTCTTTATTTTTTAAGCACACGTTTCTTCGAAGGATTAAGGATTGTTAACGATTTGCTTACCAGGATATGAAGATCCAGTCGGGGATATTTGTCATACATATCGGATACCGATCGCCACCCAGTGGCACAGGGTCACGATTGACACCAACTGGATAGCGATCGAACGGATATCGACCCCAATCATTAGTGCCAGGATAGCGGTCCTGATCGTATCTGTCAGGATAACGGTTAAGCCACGGTCTGGGATATCTGTCCCTATCAGGGATCGGATACCTGTCATTAGGGTATCGTCCAGGAAGCCTGTCAGGGTAAACGTCGATAGGATATTTACTAATAGGATATCTGTCGGAGAAGGATATCTACCTATGTCATTTGGTGAATCATAAACAGGGAATCGTCCATCTACTGGGTATCGATCTCGATCTGGATACCGGTCCTGTCAGGATATCTGGCGGGATATCGATCGACACATAGAGGTATCTATCTGAAGGTGGAGGGTATCTGTCGGATGGGAATCTGTCAGGGCCTACGCCGGGGGGTATCTATCTCGGATATCTGTCTGCTGGATATCGGTCGCCGGTATGTGGCTGCCCCGGGTCCGGGTACAGGTCGGGGCCGGCGGTTAGCGGTCGTCGGGGTACCGGTCCGGCCTGGAGGGGTAGCGGTCGCGGTCGCGATCGTCCTCGTAATACCGATCGTCGTCCGGATAGCGGTCTACGCCTGGCGGATACCTGTCTCGATCTCCGGTACTATTACCACCTTGAAAATTTTTTTTCTTCATTAGTAAAATGTTACTGTATTGATAGGCCACTGAGGAGGGTTCTACGTGCTATTTACTCTACATTTGTGTTAAACTATAAATTAGTCAACATGTAACTACATAATTTCTACATATTACACTACGAGAAAAAATAAAAGATATTATAACCATTAATTATTACCAACCACACATATCTCACAAACGGTACCTTAACGGAAAATATGACCAGAAAGAACATCCTTAAAAATGTTTTCATGCAATTATGAATACTCTTTTCATATAAGGACACGCCAAGAAAACATAATAGTAATAATCTACGAATACACAATCTATGAGAACAATTCCATGCAATCGAACCTGATGAATTTGACCCCAAGATGATTTTGATCCGCCTCCTGAACCCCCGACGTCAGTTTCTCCACTAACTAGTTGATCTGATACAATATTTTTTGCCATTATATTTTAATGTTACTGTTATTATCTAATCAAAAAAATATTAACATATTCGTCGCGTATAAGATTAATTTAGATTGATATTTAAAATTCGTAGTTAAATTATAATTTGGATCCACACTTGACATATTAATCTGATTAACTCTATCACATAAATCCAGATCTATTTTCACTAGCTGCAATGTCACGTGGTTTTAGTTATGCAAATTAACCACTTTAGAAATACGCAAATACAGCCGCTTTATAATTGAAACAAATTATTGTTAACCGTCGATCTTCATTGATGCCATCCGGAGATATGTGTAGTGAGCCATTTATAGAATGTCTATTCATAACAGCACTTATACCTAACATATTAGTTCTTATACCTTCTTTTAAGGTAGTAAGAGGGAACCTAGTGTTAAGAACACTTTCCTCATGCACTGCCCTATTTTCTAGGCATTGCATCTTAAGTAGCGTAAGTCATGCTGCGCTTTGTTTGTCAAAACGACGAAACGAAAACAATTAATTTCCTTGAGTGAATATAGAAACCACAATCGTCGCGATACAGTCGGACGGCCTCATATATAATATAAAACAGTAAAACAGTAGGAATATCTATAAAATAAATTAAATATTTGGGCTATCGCATAAGATTTACGTAGTAATCGAAGTCCGGATCGTATAACAAACGCATGCCATCTTTTTGATTGTATCTGCTTAACCTGCATGTCTTGCGCGATCACTGTATACGGCTGACCTGTGACAGATGTACTGTCTTTATATCAACTATTTAGATACTAAAAACTATAGCTACAATATATTTTTAATAATTTTAATTTCACGATAGCAACGTAAGCAGAGGACACTCCGTTACCTACATTCGGCGCCCAAATTTGTGGCGAAACTAAACACCGCTCTTTCCTTTGTACCAGAACGAGAAAATGAAATCATAAAAAAAACATTTCCGGGAGTGGAGTGAAAATCGATTCACTGAACCTACGACAGTAAAATTGTTAATTATATATTTATCTACATAATGTTGTTGTCTCGTTTTGGCATTGCTGTAGTTTAGAATGGTTGAACATCTCGTTCAACACATTTAAACGAATCATTCAAGTCAAGCTTGTCCTACATGAAAAAAGTATATGAAACTTTAAGTATTGTATGTTTTTTAAAGAAATATATAAATACTAGTGGTCAAGCTAACGAGCTACATCGCTCGCGTTGACTATGCACTTTGAGTTTTAATACACGTACATATTTTTAACCTCTTGAATAACTATCTATTTTGTTGATGTTTCATATTTAGAATCCAATTCGTAGTTTAGAAGATTTATGCCGTATAATAGCCGAGGGTAGTACTTTTTATTACTATATTAAAAATAATGATTTAATAGATATTAATTAATTCACTTCAACACACAAACCAATTGCATATGTATGTATCGTCACGTAATCGGTATTGAACTTAGCGATTATTATTAAAAGAGTGCACATGGCGCTGGAAATAAAATTGTTTGTAAACAATGTCTGTGTTAAGTTTAGATAATTGTATCCTATATTTTTTTACATATAAAAATCATTTAATTGTTCATAAAACTTTATAATTCTGATGATACTAAAAATAAGAAAGAAAGAAAATTAAAGAAATTATAAATTCCAAAGGGTTATTTAAATTACTAAAATTTAGATTTTTTTATTATACCACAATTTAATAGCAACGTTGCTTCACTCAATAGTTATTTATAGAATTTTCTCGATCAGCATATCTAAACGTGTGGTTGCACGTTAAGATTGAACTTGTTTATCTTTTGAAATACCTAGTTTTGAAGTAGGACACGCATACGATACAAAAACATTTGCGTAAATGCTGCATTGATTAGCCTGAAATTATTAAAGAAAATACCATAACAAAAAGCTTCAAATTTCCATTTTTGAATTTGTAAATGAATACGTATTTATTGATATATAGCTGCATACTTCAAATAAACGGATAACGGCATAGACTTTACGATACTCACAATAGATAAATAGTTGCAATATCTTCAAAATCTTCCGTTATCGAATTTTGTCTATCACCAAAGGGAAGACACGAAGCTATGATAAAATATATTCACCCTGCACTGAAAGCTGGTTTGCCTTAAACATTCATCAAGCACTCGCTCAGGGAGCGTCCCGTGATCTCGGAGTGGAACTCGCCCGTGATGCGGCTGTTGCGGTACCGCTGGAAGGCGGTGTCGGGGCGCCGGCCCGGCGCGAACGGTGTGACGTCACGCTGTTGTCGGGTACTCGTCCCGCGAGCTGTCACCCGATGAGAGACTGATCATTGCGAGAGAAACCTTATTGTGGTTTTATTATGTTAATACGACCGACTTAACTTATGTTTTTTAGTTTTTAGCAGCTCTAACGACGAAGCATTCGAGTACATACGATATTTGATAAGCGAATTCAAGTGCAGTGCAAATATTTGCTTTGATGTTAATTTTATTTATTTGTTCTGTGTTTATAGTTTTTGGTAAATGAATCTATGTTATACTTCACATTGGTGTATTGTGATTATTTATTGAATAGTATTCAATAAGGATGTAAAGCGATTGTTTATAAACAATTTTCTCTATTATCTTGATATTGTACTTACGATTATTAAACAAACGAGACGTAGAAGAATGGTGCGTGGGCGATGCGCTCACAGTCACGTCGTCTTTTTTGAGAACCGAGTCTTCTTCAGATAGTACACACTGTCGGGTCATTGCGTCGTGTTCAATTGAGCGGCAGAAATATCTATCGCAAATATATCACAATTATATTATGTACTACAAAAAATCACCCAATATTCAATTATCTTATTTATTAAACGCTTGTTATTTATTCCAGACTTTACTATTGAAAAATACAATAGCCAATATGTGGTAGGCATTGACATTTTATTTTTAAAGGAGAGTAAATAATAATAAAATTAAGCTAATAAAAAAGACTTACTTTTCAGCACGTACACACATGGATTGACATTCATCGAGAGTCATATTTGAAAAGACATCAGCTTCAAAAGGACCTCCAGTCGTTTGTTCTCCTCCTTAATGAAAACAGCGAGGCCATCACAGCGACGCTCCGCTATAGGAAAAAATATAAATATATGCATATATTCATTATTTTTGGACTAATGAAGTAAATCTTAAGAGTTTTAAATAATGTAAGTAATTTACCGTAAGACACGTATTTTCTAAATAATCGGCATTGTGATCATCTTCCAGCAATTCAGGATGAGTCCTTCTCGTAAACCTGCTTAGAGAACAAGTTCTCAAGGCAGAATCATAAGTGGCTGATCTACAAACAAAGCTGAATTCACCCAAGCATTGTCCACATTCTGTTCTATTAGCAACCATTATCTTTTGAGGTCTGATGGTGGCAGCTTGAGACGTTTACGGGCATGCCGTTCGAAAACGTATCTACGGACGGACATTCACGTTCTGGACGGTTTGCTATAAACAAATTTAAATGTATTTTTAATTCTTTTAATGTTATCTACACGCGTGTTCGTTGTTTAAAATATATTTTTTTTATTTTAATATTAATAATACAATACAAATTTATGTCATTTAAGTACGAAAAATATTTTCCTATGTAAGAATATATCAACTGTAAACATGTGTCGTCTCAATATCGATTTGAACAATAAGCATTGTTCGCGGGAGGTGTCGTGATAAGAATGATCGATGCATGTTATAGAGCTATTATTTTAGCGCATGATATTTAGGTACCTTTTTCCGCTATCGCGGTATATTGATATCGTTAAAATCGCTATTTGACTATCAAAGTATTAATGAAGCTAAATTTGCAATTGATAGATCTTCTTTATCATTGATAAAAGTATATAGTTACAAAAATAATTTTATTATATCATGACATTCCAACAGAAAAGATAAAAATTACGTATGTATGAATATACTTTAAGTTATTCAAGATAGAAGAATAATAAAAAACATAAGTACCAATTAAGAAACAATGATTTTATTAAATCCATCACTTTAATTGCTAAACTGCATTTAATAATGCATAGTCACTTGAAATATGCTATTAAATAGACAAATAAAAAAACCATACACAATAAACTTATGATTGTGTAGGTACATGAAATTTAATATTATAAAAAGCAAGATATTACATGTGAGACAAATTCGTTGAAATGAACGCTATTTGGGACAATCATGAGTGTGCCAATGCCCTAAGGTGCAGCCTGTTCGCGTGTCAAATAACAGGTAGACTCCTCATATTCAGGTTCCGGACTAAAGGCTGCGATGCGGGCCCCAGGTTGGAAATCAATAGAGTTACAAGTCCTAACTAAACTATTTCCAGAGCGATCACGCAAACAGAGGTCCTGGCATTTCTCAAGAACTCGAAAAGGTGGTGCTTTTTCACGTATCTTAAATAACAAAAAATATAAATGTTACATATTGTATCTTTGATTATTATTTGATTTATTTATATTTCGGATAGTATAATTCCTGGTTTAGCTCCATACTTACCACGTCATCATCAAATCCATGCAGTTGCTGATTCGGCAATCTCCATACATAACACGGCCCATACCTTGGTTGCAAGTGTTTGAGCTGTAACCCAGAAGACATTTGAGTATAATTAAATCTAAGAGCAATAATAACCAGCTTTACTTAATATCATTTAAATACCATTTGCCATAGTGGCATAGTGAGAGCAGTGAAGGCGTGCATGACGCTCGCCCCCGGGGCTTCATCTTCTTGCTTCTAATCTTCACGTCACCGACGTCGCATATGTTTCTTGCAATAGAAAACAAAATAAATATGAATTGTTGAATAGAAGGAAAATGTCTAAAATCTAAAATATCATTTAATTTTTTAACTTATAAACTTTTAAAAATGGTTTATCTCAATGTACTTTTAGTCTTAAGTTATTACTTAGTACTTGGTAAATCCAGGTATAAAACCTCCAAAAGATTAAGAATTACTACCAATATATATATTTTTTATGTTCATGACCCATCAACAAAAAAATATATACCTATGTTTATCTGTAACAGAAATGTCTATTCTATATCAATATTTGAATAGAATGACGGAGCAAAATCCTAATATGTATTTTTTACATACAAAATCTTATTGTAAAGAAAATATTTGTAACGATTCTACATACTTTTGCTTTAGCTCTTTATTGATGTTAAACGTAATAAACAAAAGACAAAAAAACCGTTTGAAATCATACGCTATTTAACATTTTCATATTAATTTCTGTAGGTACAAAATATAAAATATGATACATAAGCACGATGCAAAATCATCGGTTCGCTGCATCATATGAATGTAGGGACAATCCGGAGCAAGGTTGAATAAATATTTTGCTTCATGTAACATCCAATATCTAAAGTATCTACATATGTATACGACAAGTGTTATTTTGTATCTAAAATCGCACTGATACCTCACATATATAAAATTTGTGTCTTTCAATGATTCCTTCTAAGTATATTAGGATTTTATTTATTTAGACACATAAAGATTTTTCTCAAATTAAGGAAACAAATATAAAAATATAAGTAATATAAAATTAAGAATTAATTATTAAGAATATAAAAAAATAAAATAACAACATAGCAGTCAATGTCTAGTGCAATGTAACTATAATTAAGCTACAGTAAATTGTCAAATAACGGGATTCCAGACCGCACAGCAATTTTATCAGTCATATCGCAATGTAAATAATGACTGCTGTTATATTGCTCTTTATTTGCCATAAATATTGACATATCATGTTTCTAACAAAGACTGCTGATTAATGTTTAAACCGAATAGAAAATATGCATTACAGTAACATTAGGGTACTGTTAGGTTTTGTTAAAATATATTATATAAAACCATTACAAATTGCTTACTACAATTAATTTTAAATGGTAAAGAAAATAATGTCTGCTGATCTAGAATAATATGACATTTTTATTTAATATTAATTTAATTGTACCACTTTGTAAGGTAAGCTAACAAAGCTTATAAAGTAGAAGCAATCTGCGTACAATTAAAATGTATACAAAACTATTAATGTTTTACAAGAGAAGTAAGTACTTCAATAGATATGAATGGTCTTATACATTTTGTGTTACTTTTGTATGTTATGTATACACATCTTTGTATTGAACAGTTTGCACTATTCGTCGTACAAGCTTTAATAGAATTAAGAAGCTGTCAAAACATATTTCACAGTTTCTAGTATGAACTTATCAGAAAAATTGGGCGTTAACTTAAAGCTTAAACTTATAGAAAAATGTATCGTAAAGTTAACGATTTTACTCCTTTTCTTGTTCCTTTATGCTATATTTTCTACCTACTGTATACATAGTACAGTAGGTAGAAAAAATCCACACACGACATTCCATTCTTCGCTTCCTTCGCAGAAGGCAACACCTCAGTTTGTATAGCCGATTTAGTATTTTTTACGTTTATGGTACATAGTGTGTATTGTAGAAATATAAAAGAAATACATATAACAATAGCGGTACTTGAATTTTTAACTAATTATTTGATTTAGTGAATATTAACAGTACTTCAAATGTGTAGAACATGAAACGAAGATGATTCCAAAATATTTAAATAACAATAACATGAAATAAAATTGAAATCTACATAACAAAAGCATGAAGGACTGTACTAAAATTTTGGCGTTCCAAAAATTGTGCCGATGAAAAGCGGATCTATTTCCTGTGTTTTGTGGCTGACCGATGTCCTCGTCAGAGTGATCTGACTAATGACGTAGCCTAAATTTTAAACAGTTATCTGTACCATCGCTGTCTAGCTAAATTACCCTAACTTTATTAATGCTTATACTATATATAATTTTTTTATGAGTATGACAATTAATTGTAGTTTTATGAAAGAAAAAATAAGAAATGAAAAATTTATGTACAAGTTAAATAATACAAGCAATCTCTTTCTTTCTTTCTTTAGCTTCACGCTGTATCCCGCACGCAGCAGGTATGCAGAGGGAACACGGAACCTGGTGTTAACACTCCGTTCCACTTTCGTTCCCCCCTTTCCACCGAATTTGAGGCATTGCGTGTTGAGTGGCGGACTCAACGCCGCGCTTTACCTTTTTACCAGACGAATAAATGAAACATTAATATTTAAACTGAAATATGAAATATTTCATGAGGAATAGGATCGAACCAGAATCTGTCGGTTACAGTCACACGCTTGTGCCGCTGCGCCACGACAGGCCTCAAACAATCTCAATATTGAAAAATATTTTGCAAAAAGACTAAAGCAAAGTAAAAACTATCTAAATCTAATTTAAGAACCAAAATTTGATTTATTGTATCATAGCTAGTTTAAGACACAATTCGGTCTGACATTTCACTTTGAAGAGCAATTTTTAATCAATATACGCAAAAAAAAAATATTGGTTAAATAATCGTATACACACAGAAGAATCTTTGTATCTAAGCTAATTCTTTCAGATCGGAAAAAAAAATGATCAAACGAAAAATCAAATGAAAGGTAATATTTGAATAGCATTCCTTCATGCGGAAACCAATTCATCCAGTACTTACGGGACTCTTTCATGACCAATCACGCACAACGATAGTGTGAAAACTGTTGACCTATTGTCGAAATGGGATTGGCTAGGATGGGCTCGGGGGAAAGTGTACTGTTATCATCCTTTCGCATACAATCAAAACTAACTGTATTTAAATGGCTTCTAAATAAAAAAAAAAAGCTTATAGCTGCTATTCTATAAGTAATTGATTTAATTGTTTATTTTATGTATTTGTCTCGATTATTCCACTTTATTAGTCAAAATTGTAACTGACGTTTTACAGGTACCTAATAAGTAATATTGAGTATATATACACATAGCCGGGTTAGAACTTCGTCACTATATAAACAGATTAGCAGCTTAGTGATTTATTATACTACATTTGTATAAAATGCACTCGCCTATTATCTCACACCAAAGTGTAATCAATCAATTTATTGTTTTGACAAATTCCATAATAATGTAGGTTGGGTCTAATGTAGGCCTCGTTGAACTGTTTATTTTTCTAGCACATATTATTCACAAAAAACAATACTAATTTACTAATTTTGGTCGTGTAATTATTGTCTTGAATTCATAACCTGTCTAGGAGGAAAACATATTAAAATAGTTTTGTAGTAATTAAACGTCCGTTAAACATTTATTAATCGGCTTTACGGTGTGTTCGCACATAGCAGTCAGAGGGGACTTATAAACCTAGTGTTAAGACACACCGTTACATTCCCCACTTTCCGCCGACGAATTGAGACATTGCATGTTGAGTAACGGATCTTCAACGCCGCGCTTTGCATTTTACTAAGATACCAGAAAATACACGAAAACAATAAATATTTAATTGGAAAATATTAATATCCAGTCGCGTTTACAATCACACTGCACTGTTTGTGCTGCTGCGCCACGACAGGCCTCTTCACAATTCTTATGTCAATTATAAAATTGTTACAAGTGCATAAATATTACATACATAATAATTTGTAGTAATTTTATGTAGTTAACATAAACAATGTTTACAAGTATAAATGAAGCATATAAGGAAAATATTATGTGTTTTCGAAAATTATTTGCACTGTAAGTTCATGCGTTCTAGTTGCATAATAAATGCTCTCGTTTGTGATGCGTAGTGTATAAATAGCATCTAATCACAGTTTTCAGTCTAATTACAAATTTAATGGCTGTGTACAATAAGCTGATTAAAGCTAATATGTACGATTATAGAACTATAAACACTATACATTCTTTATTGTGTTCGTTGAAAAATCTTATTGGGCTATTAAATAATGAATATAGTAGAAAAGTATCAGTTTAGAAAACGTATAAAAATAAAATCTCAAAACCAGACAGAATCCTTGGACATATTTTAAGAGTAGAACTGCGGGTTCAAATCCTGCTACGCTCAATTTTATACGTTTTTATTGATAGTATTTTTCTTTCCTAAGTGGATTTAACATAAAAATCGTTTGAAGTATCAGTTTATAAAGAAACATAAAAATCTCCATTAGTAATTAAAGGACTGATTGGTCAATAATTAGCCAATACAAATATGGTTGATAGTAAAGCATGGGAAAACTGTACTGCTAATGAATTGGTTTTAATAGGTCTTTATTGCTTTGTAACCCTTTTTCGTCCCTTTCAGTGTGGGTGGGAGCTATGAGAATAAATGACATCTACCAAAATCTTATGTATTATGTTTTCCAATACATAATACTTTGCTATGCTTTGGGAAAAAATGCACTGCTAATGAATTGGTTTTAATATGAAACATGTTCCAACATGTTTAAAATTTTAAAAATCATCAGAACATAAACGTACTTCACATTTTCTGTCTCTTAGGTACAAAAATTTGCGTTTCTCTATTTAGGGTAGAAGCAATACTGTATCATAACATTGAAATATAGTTCCTCGGCACCATAAATTGATTATATGTTAAGTAAATAGTTAACATACACGAAAAATTATTTTAATAAAGAAAGTGAAACAATTGTTTAGTAAGATATGAAACGTTTAGCTTATCCCATAGCCAGTGTTAATTGTTTTGTTTTATGTTGTCCATTTCAAAGTTACCCTCTTATGAATTTTCCTTCTTATTCTCTTTACATTATTATTCTGACACTATGTATAAATGTCTGTAGTATCAATAATCAATCTTCTTTTCAAGGACTATTGTAACATTGGTTTTTTTGTTAACTTTTAAATGTTTAATAACAATTTATAAAGTAAAAAGAAAAAAAAATAATGACTGAAAATAATGAATATACCTGATGTACATTGTTTGTTAGAATAGGTTTTAAACTTAGAAACTCGCTTAATACAATATAATAAAGGCAAGATAAAAACATATTCATCATATTATGAAGATACTCGTACATGAAGACATCATATCGTAGACATGTACATACGAGTACATTATATGTTACAGTAACCGCAAACCGGTGTGTGAGCCGTACTTGCCTAGTTAAATGTCTTAGTCATCGACAGAAAGGTCGACAACAACGTAATCTGATAGTAGCCTAGGGATTTTTGTTTTGAAGTACGGAAGCCAAAATAACAAGTAAATAATATTTAAAAGCTGTGAATAAAGGGTACTGGAATAAATTTAAAAAAAAACCTAGAGATTTTTTCAGGCCGATTAGACAAAGAGCGGCATGTATTCTACCACCGAGCACGCAAATCTACATACATTTATACGATTGTTACAGTATTTGAAGATTCATTATAATAATTATTTTAAAAAAGATTGTGTGTGGATGATAGGTCTTACTTTATAAGTCACGAATTTTTAAAACTAAACGTGCAAGTAATATATAAGGATATTTCCCTTTCGTTTTTCATTACCATTACCATATTAATAATATTATAAAATATTTATTATATTAGATTTTATTATGACTACATTCAGAAGTAAATTATTTCTAAAATTATATATATATGTGTGAAGCTACTCACTTGAGCTTTTCTGAAAGAGCGCTTTGAATTCGTAGCGTAAACGTAGCACTTTAAAAAACTTGAGTGTGAATAAAACAGTCCACTCCAAGTACAAGAACCTGCGGGCGCACCACTGGACGCCGAAACTAAATTGTGACATTTCTAACCATAATTCAGTTAAATTACATCAAGGGGGGGACTATGACAATAGGAGAACAGTACGAGCGAATCACACCACGTACGGTGGGTTAATTTTCCATAATATGCTGATATAGCTGACAATCATCCTACGGTGACCGACTAACTACGCTAACAGTTCCAATGCTTTCGGGTCTGACGGTAATGATGTTCTAATTTTCTGGATCTGGTTCTCCTAACATACACATATAATTGCCTTCCTGTAAATTTGAAGAAGCTGAAGTAATGATTTACGTTACAATAATGATTGATTAATTATGAAAGTATTTAAATTGGATTACTACACTGACTCATAATAATAAGAATCTCTTCTAAATCTTTGCATATTCTTTGTAAAAAGTATATTATTTGTAAATATAATTTTATTAGAAGTAACGAATAAATATTTAAATTCATTGACCCCAAACCGCGCGCTTTTCGGAAGCGGACAAAAAGGCGTCGCACTCTTCAATATGGCGGCGCACAGACCATGTTCCCGCCAAATGCACTGACAGATTATAATCGTATTAATTACTGATCATATTGTTTTTACCATGACCTTCAGCGCGGTCATATATGATTATATCAAAGATTTATAATGTTGATCACAGGTCGTCGCGGGCCGGTTCACAAATTTTATTAAATGACAACGCCAATGCTTATTTAAATACACATGGGATCATCCCAAATGTAAAGAAATCACAAGGTTGAAAATATATGTATATAATTTAGCAATTTAGTTTATACAAATTGGGTAATCAAATTAAAAAAAAACTATCTCACACTACTTTGTTATAGATCGTATTTCTAGTAAATTGATACAATATTTATAATGATACATAAATAAAATAATACTATGCAACTTTTGTAATATATTTAATAAAAAAATGATTTTTTAAATTTAACTTAATGATACAATCAGGATATTTTTTATTACATTTTAATTTTTTGCGAACTTGAAAAAACTCTTTAAATTATAGCCCACGTATTGAAATATTTTATAAATTA
>JAEIOK010000098.1:0-23996 GCA_019049475.1 Eueides isabella | reverse complement strand
TGTGGAGGAATTGTGTCCATCCCAATCGAGTTTAAGAAGCCAAAGTTCTTTATTAATAATTTGAATATAAAATTATTGGACCTACGAGGCCTAATACATCATAAAGACGAGCAGTCACGGAAAGCATGGACCTCTTGGTAGGCGCGAAATTTGGAATGCTAACAAAATGAAAAATGATCAGATACGGGATGCCAGCGCAGGCCTAATATCTTAAACGTATTCCCGTCGTCAATAGTGATAGACTCTGACTGACGATGAGTCTCGGGAATATGTTTTAGAAGTTCTGGAGAGTTGCTAGTCCATTTAACTAGGTCAAAAAACCTCCAGCCCTGCACATTTGAAAAGTTGGTTTGCTATTTCTACAGCACCTTCAACAGACGATGCCGAAGTAGCCAAATCGTCCATATATAAGTCTCGCTCAAGGACGTCCGCGGCGAGTGGATAGGTTTGTCTTTCGTCAGCCGCTAACTGCGTAACGTACGCAGTGCCAAAAATGGCGATGAACGAAGACCAAAACATACCTTATTATAGGCATAAGTTTGAAGCGGACTGTTTATTATTAATCTATATATATTTTTGATATTTGCGGTGCGGTTTATTTTGAAAAATTCGTAAATACATTTGACGTATGTCAGCAAAAAATGCAATGCTAAATATGCGAACATTCACAGAATACTAAATATATCGGTTTGCAAATTACAACCCGTGTGAAGCCGTCATTAAGTGACAAACCCGAATCCGATTTTGCACTACCATCTAAGACATGCGCAATTTTGTTGTATCCTTATCTTCACGCAACACAGATGATGTGGTAATGTGTATCTTCCGAACAATTGTTCGTCCTGAGGAATGAGAGAAATGATACCATGATCAATATAATCTTGAATCACTTCATCGTATTTTTCGCGTAAGTTTTGAGAACGTGAAACCTTTGCTCAAGAATAAAAATCCTCCTTTTTGCCATTATAAAAGAATTACCCAATTTTGAAGGATCGTCCTTGAATGGCAAATCAACAGAATAAGTACCATCATTATTTCGACAGTGGTGGAAGAGTATATTCTTTCGCATTCTTCTTCGCGGGGGGACTTAATATTTTCTTGGTTGGTACCTCTTCTAATTGGCCAAAACTTTTCTAAACTTTGTTTATTGGATCCCGAGTAAAGGCACAAAACTTACGAGAAGTAAGCGTGGTGTTAATAATAGGCGCGTCGCCCATTATCAAATAACCAAGGTTGGTTCTAAAGCGGACGGAAATTAGTATTATTTAAATTTATTTTTCCAAACATATAATTTCACAATAAGGTGACCCCTAAAAGTATTTCAATAGGCCCATTTCCGAAAACTGTCATCAGCAGCAACTGTAAGTCGCTAACATACTGCAACTGCGACACATTTACACGCGAGTCCGGTAACTGTGATGTATCTGTTCGACAACTACGGTTGAATGCTATATTTTTTATTGTCGTCAAACCGAGAAGTAAAATTAATATTAGTTACACCGAGACCGCGTTGCGGTGGTTCCACCTATACCATGTACTTGTGTGTACCGACATTTTTGGAATAGGAAGCAAAAGACTTTACAACATGTCAAATAAATGTAGTCACTTTGCGAACCCGGATCAATCAAACATCGAACAAAATGCTGGCGATTATATTTATCGATAACTTTTACTTTTGCGGTCCCTAAAAGCGTCGTAGTATTAAAAGTATGTAATTCTTTGCGTAATGTATTCACATAAATTATTTTGCGTATTCTACTACTAGAAGATTTTTTATGCAAAGAAGATTCGACCTTATTTTCTTTGCATATTGAGTTGTCAATCGAAGACAAGCAGCGTTGCAGTCCCATTCATTGAGTATCTCGGGAGAACATTGATCGCTATTTAAGTCACAAGCGGTAGCGGTAATAATATTGCTATTTGAATTAGATGCGGAATTTGACGAACATATGGCAACATTAGTTTGCTAGTAGTATATTAAAAGTAAAAGTGAGTGATACGAGCTGAACAATAAGAACAATGGCGCTGAGAAGTGCAAGTTAAACCTTTTATGTTTGTTACTTAACAATTATTACCAAGAATTATTTTTTACAAATGTAAATCGTTCAAAAGGATTCATTTTGTTAACAAATGTGAACATGATATAAATGGTCATGTTTTGTATTTTTGCATAAAGTACAATTGCCTGCTATTGAAGTAATATTTTGGTTCTGTATTAACAAAGGTTTTAGTACTAATTTTTGGAAGTACAAAATTTCCCTTTGTGTTACGTGCCTTGATAGAATAAGATTCAAAATTGTTAGAACGAGACAAAACCTTATTTTGTTCTTTAATAAATTCAATTAAATTTGTATAAGTGGGCATAGTTTCTTACGATAGTTTAATTCAAATATTTGACCGATTCTATATCTAACCTTTTTAACGCTAAATGTAAAAAAATAAAGTCCGATAAATCGCTCAGCTTTAGTTGCTTGAGCGCATCCACAGACGAGTTGAAAACATTAATGAAAGGTCGAGACCATTAGCAGTATTGTTACTAAGCGGGTTGAATTCTAATAACTGGTTTAGATAGCACGTAGCTAATGAGCGAGGGTCATCATATTTTGTATAAGTGCGGCCCAATATAAGTGGGTAGTTTTCTGCGGTTGGAGGCAACCCTGCACAAACACACGTGGCTTTATCGACCAGTTTACCTACTAAATAGTAAACCTTTTCAGAGTCGGACAAATTCGGATTATTGTGAATAACACTTTTGAACTGTCTATAAAAAAGTGGCCATTTAATTAACTCGCCGTTAAATGACATCAGCTCAATAGGTGGTAATTTTGGGGTCTTAGGACTAAGTCTTGAATTATGCGGTTGCGTATGATTATTATTAGCACATTCTGTACTTACGGTACATTGTGATTCTATGCGTTTAACGTAACAATACATTTGGTCGAAGGTAGTCCACGTTTGGTAATTAACAGATGCTTTTAGATTATTATTAAAAAGTCAGCTAATATACGCTCAAAGTCATTACTTAATTTATCGACAGAAACAACATTATTAGAAATGCTCCCGCTGCGTGTCGTTTGTCAACGCATTTTTCGACAAATCATAAATAGTTTGCATTCTGGTAAAGAAAGCATCTCTTTTCGATTGAATAAGACGTAATTGAACATCCTCTTCAGTTTGACATTTTGAATCAATATTTTCAGTTTCTTTTGGTTTACTCATAGTAAAGATTTTTATTTAACGTAGATAAATTGACCTTTCGTATCGTGGTGATAAATTATTGCGGGTGGAATTAAAATATGCGAGAAATGAAGCAATTCCTTCAAACAAGGGAATTCAACAATGAGATATAATTTGTACTGGTGAACGTAGGTAATTAGGCACTGATTATGCGGGTAATTATGTAATGAAATAGCTGCCATGCGGTATAAAAGTAAAATTATTTGACAAACTATTTTTAATCAGTACTAATGAATATCGACAAATCAACCAAGTAGAACTTAATTTTATTTTCGATTCCAAAAAAATAACTGGGTATGAAAATATAAAACTCAATGTATCGCGGCAAAAATCCGGCTCGAAGGACCATAAAATGTTGGGATAAATAGGTTCAATTCCTACAATTCCTTTATGTATTTTATATGGACTGTATTTAGGTATCTATAAATTTAATGTTTAATGATTAGGTATATGCCTTGCAACAACTTATATAAATAAATAGGAATAATATAAAACAGCTGCAGGACGGAAGAAAGAATCACAGCCATAAAAATGGAAAGGATCATGCACTTACGTGAACTCCTGACTAACTGTTTTCCGTCCTTCTTCCTGGTCGATTGGGAAGAACTCTGCCTTGATATCACTTCTTCAAATTAAAGTCTTTTAGGTGCACCACATATGCTAGAAAACTGGCGGTTTATTTCACAATAAGTTTTATATTCTTAATTTGCGTGCGTGTTCGACGGCGTCCACAGATACGTTACACATTTCAAATCTTGTATAACTGGTTCGATGCGCAACAAAGACAGTAGCGCGTCTATTAATTGTTCATATGTGCATGAGGGAAAGGAACAAAAAATGATCGGATTGAAGCTGTTGCAAGTGCGATTAAACAATAAAGTAGTAAATAATTAAAGTAGGTCTAAATAATAAATATACATTGAGCTTTATCAAACACATGTAACATGGATATATCAACAATGTTAGTACGTACAGTACACTCCCTCTTACTATGGACTGAGGCAGGACTATATATAGCCCGTGGGCTGTGTGTATGTGTGTCTGTACATGTTTGTATTTAATTATTCTTACAAGTCAACTTTTCTTACACTTATTTTTTATCTTTATTTAAAATGTTCTCGGGATTTCAACTTTTAACTCTCGGAAACTGAAAGAAAAGCTGCCCGAGTCTGATTACTAGAGAAGAATATTTGAGTTTTATAATACTTATGTGACATTTTTCTTAATTTATTTAACTGAGATTGTTAAATATAGAAGTGGGCTAGTTATAGTTATTACTCATATAAGTTGGTATGTGACCTGATGGTTGGGGGTTGTGTTCCCGGTTAAGGCAAATTTTGTTTGTTTTATAAAAAAATAATGACTCAGCATTTTCTTAATATAAGATTTAATGTTATAACTAAAGGTTTTACTAAATTAGTTTTAAAAATAATAATGTTCTATATAATATTATATAGTAATATTATTATACTATTGTTATACATATGACTGATTGTAACGGCGGTGAACGCGGGTTCGATACTCTCTTGTCGAAATATTTATTTTAATGTTCGCGGAGTTGAGTACCGCAATTAAACACAACATGTTGTCTAGATCGTTGGAAACTGGAAAGTGTTTTGTGTATTATTTATATTTTATTGTTAAGTAGAGGAGTCATTTGAGATGTTTTGTTTGTTGTTAATGTGGAAATGTGTTTATAATTAATATTTTGTATTAAAAATTGTTTTGGACTTTATATATATTTAATTTGATTTGTTTAAAATAAAAAATAGTATTTAATTGTCAAATTAATTAATTAAGAAGTTTAAAAAAGTTTTAATATCAAAGTTACTTTGATATTCTGTGGAATAATCGGCTACAAAATATGTATTTATTTCTGTATGTTGTATGTTCGCTGCACGGAGCTGCACTGAGATAGCTGCGAGGTGAGTCTATGTATGTGTATATACATCAGTGTTGTGTTGGCGGTGTTCAACTCCGCGTTATATTTATTATATGTGAAGGTCTTTATTTTCACGATTGTTACACATTTTAAATGAAACACTCTTAAACACGGGTAGACCCGTGACCACGGACACTTTACGGTAAGTGTTGGAAACGTCGGGATTCCATTAAAACATGCGAAACAATCAATATACGCGATTAATCCGGTTAAAAATGTTTCATTTCAAATATTTATTATATTCATTATATGTTTAATAAGTAAAACAATACAATGGCTGTGGTTTCTATCTCATTGAGGGGATGAATTATTTTTGTATCGCTGAGGGGAAAAACAGATGTATTTTAAGTTAGATCTGTCAGTGAGTGGCGGCGCAGAGCTCCGGAGTGAGTACATATACTTGAGTTTACTTTAATAGGTGGTTCTTGTATGTTTTATACAAGTGGATCGACCGTTATAGTGCTACAAGCAATTAACGTCATTTCTCCGCTCTGGTAAGATAACGTGGCGTTGAGTTACGTCACTTCGCACGCTAGTTGTATTAACCAAGTGCTGATACTAGGTGTAGCCTCGATGAAACTAGTAGTAGAAGTTCACATTTCATGTATTGTTGTGTGTTTGTTCATTGTTTGTTTGGGAAATAGACATATGTCTGTTATAATACATGTACTTGCGTGTTTTATATAATATATCACACATATTACATACTTAGAGACGTTTCTTTGAAGTGTTGTTTGTTGTCGAACCCACTGACTTTCGTTTAAATGAGTGAAGTCGACGTCCGTCTCCGTGGGTGGGTTGGCAGCGGCCATCACCTGCTCCTCGGTGCTCCT
The DNA here is from genome assembly GCA_019049475.1 of Eueides isabella. Lineage (NCBI taxonomy): Eukaryota > Metazoa > Arthropoda > Insecta > Lepidoptera > Nymphalidae > Eueides > Eueides isabella. Next base: position 17,984 of record JAEIOK010000098.1, on the reverse strand, counting down.
CGTCACGCCGGCGCAGCCCTGCCAGTGTGTCTTGAACTGCGGACAGGTGGAATGCGTTCTGGACCACCTGCAGGATGTTCTTTTGATTCGGACTGAGACGCGTATGTGAGATGTGGTCTCACGTACGTCTTGTACAACGTCAGCTTGGTACGTAGTGGCAATTTGGAACTGAAACTGAACTGTACAGCGGGCGTTGCAGGTGTAGCGCTACCCGTCCCGCGTTTGACGCCTTTTTGACTTGCGCTGTCATCTTGAGTCGGCGGTCAATTACTACGCCGAGGTAGGTGGCGGTTCGCCTCCAGGGAACCTGCTGGCCCTGCAAGCTTGAGCGGAGGAGGCAGTCGGGAGGTGTGACCCGAACGCGATGGCCTGGGTCTCTTGCCACCGTTGGGCCACGTTGATGGCGAGCCTCCACTCCGCCAGCCAGGCGGACAACAGGTCGAGCGCGCGCTGGACTTGGCCAACGGAGAACGTCCTGCCGCTGAGGAAACTGCTGAGGACCGCGGTGATGTGGTGGGGGACACTGAGCACCTTATGCAAGAGCCCAAGATGCCAGACCCGATCAAAGGCATTGGTGACGTCGAGGTTTGGTTGCGACTGCACTCTCCTTCCTATTGGCGGCTGCTGCAACGTAGTGCACTACTCTGGCCACTTGAAGCGTGGTAGAGTGGCCGCTACGGAAGCCAAATCCTACTCTCCAGCCAGATCCTCCTCTTCCGCTGGATTAGCGCCCGAATTTTCCCGGGAATCGGTGGCAAGCTGTGGGGCGGCCTCGCTGGTGCTGTGGCTGCGGTCATCGCGTCCTATATCGACCGGGTGATCGCTTCCTCAAGCCGATCGATGTTGGTAGGGTCGGTGAGAGGCTCGAAGGGTAAGTGCTGCTGTTCGCGCTCAAATTGGGATTTAACTCTTCTCCTAAGATTATTAAGGGTTTTTCGGTTTGCGGCGTTCGGGCACGCGTCGTGAGCTCTAGTGGCTGCGTTTTTACGTCTTATTAGCTCTCTGAGCTTCTCTGGGATCTCGAATCTCCCCTCGGGGAGGTCTGGGATCTCTTTTGAGCAGCTTTGGAGCGTTTCATGAATAAAAGTCGTGAATTTAGCTGTCTGTCCCTAGCTTAAAAACTACTGGGCGGTGGTCTGAGTCAAGTTCCGATAATGATTCTATAGAACGCAGCCAGAGGGCGACGTTCTGTAGAACACTCACTATGTCTAGAACTTCGGGGGAGCCTCTTCTTCCGGTGGGAAACCGGGGTGTCGGGGGACCTATTACTGAGAGGTTATATTTCTATGATTTTTTCTAAAATTAGGCCTCTTGTGCAATTTTTTGTAGAATTCCAGTTAGTGTGTTTGCAGACGGAGTCTCCCATATTAAGTAGCAAACGAAGATCTTTTTCTAGAACTGTTTTTTTCGGTGAAAGGTAAACTGACACTATGATAATTGGCTGATGGCCTGTCAGGAATATCTGGCATATAGACGCTTCGATGCTTTTTAGGGCTGCCGATGGGTCTAGTGGAACGCAGTGGAGGGACTTTTTGTAATAAATTAGTGTGCCCCCTCCTGGGGTCAGTCTGTCGTTACGTATTAATTGGTAGTTCGGTATTTTTGGATCGCGGATGCAGGGTGTTAAAAATGACTCCTGTACGCACAGGACGTCAAGTTGGTGCGCGGTCGTGAAGTCGCGGATTAGATCTTTTTGGCCTATGGCACTATTTGCGTTAAACGTCGCGATTTTTAGGGCTCTTGGTTTTATACGCGCGAGACGCAAGTCAGCGGGCAGCGGGAAATTATTGTGAAATACCTCCATTAGAATTGATTAATACGCGTGAAAGCCCACGATGGCTTTAATTGATTTGGCGTGCTCTTGGGTAGCCTGCATTCTGGCTGCTAGGTTACCGTTAGAGCGGTGAATTTTCTTGGCGAACACGCTGAGTTCGTCGATATCGAAAAGCCCTACAAACTCGGAGATTAACTCTGCGTCGGAGGACGGTTGACGGGGCGCGTTCGCGGGAACGGCGACCGGACGTGGTTTCGCCTTTGGCGTGTGCGCGGGTCTCGACCACGCGTTTGTGGCCGGCATAGGTGCAGGAACGTACACCTGCGGGGCTGAAGGCACCGCTGGTGCCCTGTAGAAGTTGGAGGGTCCCGAAACCCTCCATGCCTGTCCGCCCTGCCCAGGGTAGCTGCGGCGCGGGGCTCTGGGGCACCCGCGGTAGTTCGCGGGGTGCCCCTGGGTCTCGCACAGCACGCAGCTGGGTGGAACGGTGGGTCTGGGACCTTACGGGGACAATCCGCAGTCCCGTGGTCACCTAAACATTTTACACACCTTGGGCTTGCGTTACAATAGAATAGGAATAATTAAATTAATCTAATTATACCTATATCTGGATCGGGCGAAGCAGGGCAGGAACCACAGCACAGAAGCACTGCACTCCACTGCACTCCACTTCACAAATATCACGCACAATATTTGATGACGCATGAGTGTCCTCGTCACTGCGCGCACAATCGGTATCGCAACTAGGCAAAGCCGCTTGGGCGAAGACGTGCACGTCCAAAAATAGCGATCTCGTAATCGTAATCTCTAACATCCTGCCGAGGCAGGGAAACGAAGTCAGGGCGTAAGCCCCCTCTTCGTGGTTTCTCTCGGCGCCCATAACGATGGGCGCGTCTCTTTGATGGGCTCATGGCCCTTTTGGTGGGTGCGCCTTTTCAGACGCTGGGGAAAAATGGAGGTCCTGCGCCCTCCGGACTGCGGATTGTCCCCGTAAGGTCCCAGACCCACCGTTCCACCCAGCTGCGTGCTGTGCGAGACCCAGGGGCACCCCGCGAACTACCGCGGGTGCCCCAGAGCCCCGCGCCGCAGATACCCTGGGCAGGGCGGACAGGCATGGAGGGTTTCGGGACCCTCCAACTTCTACAGGGCACCAGCGGTGCCTTCAGCCCCCCAGGTGTACGTTCCCGCACCTATGCCGGCCACAAACGCGTGGTCGAGACCCGCGCACACGCCAAAGGCGAAACCACGTCCGGTCGCCGTTCCCGCGAACGCGCCCCGTCAACCGTCCTCCGACGCAGAGTTAATCTCCGAGTTTGTAGGGCTTTTCGATATCGACGAACTCAGCGTGTTCGCCAAGAAAATTCGCCGCTCTAACGGTAACCTAGCAGCCAGAATGCAGGCTACCCAAGAGCACGCCAAATTAATTAAAGCCATCGTGGGCTTTCACGCGTATTAATCAATTCTAATGGCGGTATTTCACAATAATTTCCCGCTGCCCGCTGACTTGCGTCTCGCGCGTATAAAACCAAGAGCCCTAAAAATCGCGACGTTTAACGCAAATAGTGCCATAGGCCAAAAAGATCTAATCCGCGACTTCACGACCGCGCACCAACTTGACGTCCTGTGCGTACAGGAGTCATTTTTAAAACCCTGCATCCGCGATCCAAAAATACCGAACTACCGATTAATACGTAACGACAGACTGACCCCAGGAGGGGGCACACTAATTTATTACAAAAAGTCCCTCCACTGCGTTCCACTAGACGAAGGCTTGGTCTCGTTAACGCGTACCATGCTGGCGCTGCGTATGTGAGGTGTGGCCTCACATAGGTCTTGAACAGAGATAGCTTGATGTTTAGGGGGAGTCTTGATCTGAATAGGGGGCGTAAAAGATGTAGTGCCACCCTAGCTGCGTTGGCGGCCTTCTTGACGTGGGCCGCCATCGTGAGTCTCCTGTCCAGAATCACGCCCAGGTATTTGGCCTGGCTGGTCCAGGGGACCTGCTGGCCTGATAGGCTGAGCGGAGGAGGCAATCTTTGTGTTCCACCGAAGGAGATTGCTTGAGTCTTCTCGATATTAAGAACGAGCCTCCACTCCGCCAGCCAATCCGGCAGCAGGTCGAGGGCTCGCTGGAGTTTAGTGGCTGCGTGCGTTGCGTTGAGCGATTTCGTGGCCAAGGCGATATCGTCAGCGTAGAGAGCCAACAAGGTGCCGTCCAGGGTTGGGATGTCGTCTGTGTACAATGTGTACAGTAATGGAGCCAGGATGCTGCCCTGCGGAACGCCGGCAGCGATGGGGTGGCTGATCGAAATTTCACTCTCCACCCGCACCGAGAAGGTCCTGCCTTGGAGGAAACTTGCAAGGATGAGACAGAGCTGGTGTGGGATGCCGACTCTGAGCGCCTTATGTAGGAGCCCAGGGTGCCATACGCGGTCGAAAGCGCTGGCGACATCCAGGAAGGCTGCTGCTACACTCTCCTTCCTGTTAACAGCGGCAAGCAAAGTGCAGGAGTCTGGCCAGTTGCAACGTAGTTGAGTGACCGGAGCGGAAGCCAAACTGCTCGTGTCGCGGCTGGAAATGCGACTGCAGAAGCGTGAGAAGGAGCTTCTCGAGCAGCTTGGCCACCGAGCTGAGAAGCGTGATAGGGCGATGTCCTTCCGGTCTCCTCGGATTCTTGCAGGGCTTGGGCAGCATGATTACCAGGCCTTCCTTCCACGCCTGGGGGAAATAACCCAGACGCAGGGTAGCACTGAAGATCCTGGTAAGTGCAGCGATGAAGCGCATTGGCAGGTGTCTAAGGGCTCCGTTCGTGATGCCGTCAATGCCAGGAGCCTTGTTGAGCTTCAGCCTAAGGATCGTCTTCTTGACCACGGATGGAGAGAAGAAAGGCAAGATGTTGGGCGAGGCATGTGGGGCAGCCAAGGCCGTCCGGACTTCTGCTTCCATTCGGTCGTGGATTGCGGGTCTCGTGCTCGTATTGGGCCTGAATTGAGCCGCCAGGTGTTCGGCGAACAGCTCGGCTCTCTCCGCGGCAGGATAGCAGAGAGAGCCGTCAGGTTTGAATAGCGGGTGGGTTGCAGGCTTCTTCTTGGTGAGCAGGCGGCACATGCGGTTCAGGGATGGCTGGTCTTCGCTGGCCCTGTCGATGCGCTTCTCCCAGGCGCTTGCGTCTGCATCTAGGAGCGCCGCCCGTATCTGCTCTTTGAGTCGGTTAAGAGGAGTCTTCAATGAGGGATCCCTGGTGCGCTGCCACTCCTTGCGCATCCTCCTCTTGCGTAGGATAAGGGCGCGTATTTGACCAGGGATCGGAGGTCTCATCCGGGGATGCGCGGGGCTGGTTGCCTCGCGCATGGCGTCTTGGATCGACGATGTTAGCTTCTCCACTGCTCGGTCCACGCTAACTGGATCGGAGAGAGGCTCGGGAGTCGCAGGCTTCAGGTTCAAGAGGTGGGTCTCGAAGAGCTCCCATGAGATCCGCCCTCTGGGTGCAGTGCCTCTGGCTAGTGCCAGCCTGCCTGAGATTGTGGCCAGGACAGGCTGGTGATCGGACCCAAATGAGTCCTGCAGCGTCTCGAGGTCAAGCGCGTCGAAACCTCTGTGAACCGCCAAGTCGATAGTCGATGGACGGTGAGAGCTGGGTGCCGAGAAGTGAGTCGGGGAGTCCGGGCCAGACACCATGTATCCGTGGCGCTGGGCGTCGTGATGCAGCTTTTGTCCGAAGGTGCAGGCGGCGAAGCAATGCCAGGCAGGGTGCTTGGCATTCCAGTCGCCTGCGGCGAGAGTTGGAAGGCCGCCATCCATCAGCTTGCGGAGATCGGCGGCGAGGAAGGTCTTCTTGCATGGTCGGTATATGGCGTAGAGACGCAGTGCTACGTCGTTGAGTGAGGTCTCGATGCCCAGAGACTGGAAGCTCTGGGTTCCGAGGTCTGGCAGCTGGTGGAAGACCAGGTCTCTCCGCACTGCGCTTCTTATGCCTCCTGCCTCCTCTCACGGTTGCGGGGTTGGCAGGAGCCATCAGGCTAGACGCCTGGGCTTCGGCGGCGACGGTGTTGACGCCGGCTGGGGTTGCGCCGGGCTTCGCACGGCGCTGGGGTTCGAGCTGAGATAAGGCGACTGTGCCGGCTCGTTTATTTGACGCCTCGCGCCTAAACTGCGGGCACTCCGAGTAATTGGCCGGATGGGCCCCGCCGCAGTTGGCGCAGGTGGCTGCTGTCTCCAGGGACCGCGGGCACTCGTGGGCGAAGTGCTCTTCCCCGCACCTCACACACGCCAAGCGCCGGTGGCACCCGTGGCTCGAGTGACGGAAGGCCTGGCAGCGATGACACTGTGCAGGCGGGGGCCTGCGCAGTGTCATCGCTGCCTGGAGAAGCAAGAAGAGGGGTCTTCTTGCTTCTCCAGGCTTCGATTCGGACGCCTGGCATACACATCAGCTCGGAGACGCTGAAGATGTCAGGCGACGGGTCGGGGTCGCTGGCAAGGATTGCGAAGAAGACGCACCCTGGCCTTCCCTTCCTTGCTCTTATAGGGCGGACGTATTCGGCCGTAAAGCCGCGCTCCGCCAGGGCTTCAATGATTTCTTCAGGCGTCGTTGTATAAGGTAGCCCCCTGATGGCTACTTTCCTGCTTCTCTCCCCTGGCAACGCGTACGAAAACCAGGACAGAGGTTGGGTCTTCTCAAGCTCGGAGAGGTACCGCTGTACGATGCGGTACTCGTCCTCCGAGCTGGGCGTGAATCTAACGCCTCGGCCGAAAGGGCGGGCGTTGGGGGCGTGGCCGATCTTCTCCTTGAGCGTCTTGAAATGGGACGTCCAATTCTGAAGTACTTCGACGACAATCGGCGGCATTCTTGGTTTCGCCGGCGGCGGAGCGGATGCAGCGGCGGCGGCGGCGGCGGAGGCGGCGGCGGCGGCGGCGGGCGTCTTCGTTTGGCTAGGGCCGGCTCTGAAGGCGTCGGCGAATGAAGCCCAGCCAGCGGTGGGCTCGCTAGTAGCTGTAGCAGGTGCGGAAGCGACGGTCGATACTGCGGCTGCGACTGGGCCGGGGAAGGCGGCCTGTACGCTGGTTGTAGCGGCTTCGGTTTCGCGCGCCTCACGGGCACGCAGGCGGGGGTCGCGGGAGAGGGCTCCTGGGCGCGGCGCGGTGCAGAGCCTCTTAGGGGCTTCCATCACCGAGGTCTCGTCCGCGGGCCTGGGTCTTCTTGCGGGCGTCGTCTGAGGTAGGGGATCCGTACATACCCCCGCAGGCATGGGCTCTCGCCCTGCGAAGCGTTGGAGTTCCCTGCCCTTGTCGTTGAGGAACATGGCAATATTTTCCATCAAGGACTGGGAGAGAACACCGCTCTTTTGCAGCTGAGCAACGGCGATGTAGTCCGCGTTGAGCTGCGTTTCGGGCGAGAAGGCGGTATCCATCTGCGATGGCGCGGAGGGAGACCTCTTGGGTCTGGCTTCTGTTGTCCTGTCGGCGGGGCGGGAGGCCCGCTGCGGAGTCGGTTCTTGGGGAAGAGGCTGAGGCTGCGGCTGAGGCGTGACACGGCCCGCAGGAGGGGCGGGTGGCACGATCGGCGAGGCGCCGGAAACACCGGCAGGACGCGCGGTAATATCGCGCGCCAGCGGTGTCCGGCAGAATTCCTCGATTGCCGCTTCCTTCCTCTTCTCATTGATAGCTTCAGCGGCTGCTAAGGCGGCTCTTAAACTTTGAGCATGGGGGTGAGGTTCCCATGTCAAATAAGAGGGCAATCTTCGGGGCGTGGCCTGATGCGGCGGTGAGGGGGAGGAGCTTCCTCGGACCCCCTGTCGGATGAGGCTGGCAACCGCGAACGCTGGCACGAGCTAGATCGCTCGCTCCGCGAATCGCGACCACTCATTGTGCGGCTAGATGAAATGCATACTTTTGTCTGGTTGCGGTGCGAACATTATAGCAAGTTAAATGATAGTGATAAAGTCAAGTGCCAATATAAGTGATAGTGAAGTGTCCGACAGTGCAGAATTAAGTGCAGAGGTCTACGTCGTGTCGAGAGCGGCGATCACAACGTAGATCGCCGCTCTCGACACGACGTAGACCTCTAGGTAGCGTAGTCTACGTAGGTATTTCCAAGTGAGTACATTTACTAACTTAGGTACTCACCCCCGCCTCACAGGGCAGGGCCGTTAGTACACGATAGGCACTCACCCCACGCCACTCGGCGGGGGGACACAGTTATTGCGTAGGTTAAGTTAGTTTCGCGTAAATTAGTTTCGCGCCAACTATGGCGAGTAATAATTTAGACGCGAAGCCGATCCTCGCGTTCGTCGCGGCGGCGTGTCCCGATGCGCATGCCACGCTCGCGAATTATTTCGCGACTTTTCGCGCGTCAACGGACGCAGCAGTGCCGGTTCGATCCCGGATTGTAGTAGTAGGTACCGATGCGGATTCTGCGGACGTCGTCGAGGAGTCCGACGTCGAAATGGCCGAGGACTCTGACGCCTCCGCCTCTGCATACACGACCGAGGGCAATAGTGCCAGCTCCTCGGAGGATTCTGCCTCCGGAGGGGAAGACTCCGAGGGGCAAGCCGATGAAGGCGACGACGGGTTCGAGACCGTCAAGTCGAAGTCGGCTAAAAGAAAGGCTAAGAGCCTAAAACAGTCTCCCGCCAAAAAGGCGAGTTCCGCGCCCGATTCGCCGGCGAGAAAAAGGAAGCGCGCTGTCGCCAGCCGCCCCCCTTCCCCCGCGTCGTCCGCCCCTCAGGCATCCGCGAACGCGTCTGTTCCCGCAGTCTCGCCGTTGCCATCCGCGCCCGCGCGCTCTTCCGCACCCGCATCCGCGCCTTCAGCCGGAGCGGCTGTGATTAAAAAAGATTTGCCTCCTCCTATTGTCGTACAAGAAAAGAAGGCTTGGAACGACGTGTCCAAGTGGATGATCGATAACAGCGTGCAGTTCAACTCTGCGCGCTCAACAATTCAGGGTATCCGAGTGCAGGTGCTAAGCGCTCAAGATCATCGCCGCTTAAGGGCGTACTTAAGAAATTCGAAAATAGGGTATCATTCCTATGCCCTTGAGGATGAACGCCAACTGCGTGTCGTCATCAAGGGTATACCGAAAGAGATAGAGACTGAGACCATTTTCAGGGATCTCAGCTCTCAGAACCTACCAGTTAGATCTGTGCATCGTATGTTCAACAACTATACGAAGCGGCAGTACGATATGGTACTGGCCGTGCTAGACCTCACACCAGAGGGTAAGAAAGTTTACAGCATCGAGACTGTGTGCCAGTTAACTGGCATCACAGTCGAGAAGCCATATGGTAGGGGTATCCCAGGGCAGTGTCATAACTGCCAATACTACGGCCACTCAGCCCGTAATTGTCACGCGCGGCCCAGGTGTGTGAAATGCCTGGAGGACCACGCGACTCCGGACTGTCCGCGCAAGGTCCCTGACCCGGCCGTACCTCCCAGCTGTGTTCTGTGCGAGACCCAGGGTCATCCCGCGAACTATCGCGGATGCACCAGGGCCCCGCGCAGGCACATGGGAATGGTCGGTAAGGCGAAGGGGGCTTCGATGCCCCAACGCCTAGCGCGAGGCTCGTCCGGAGTGACTCACGCTCCCGCCAAATTTGTTCCCGCCCCGGCGCCAGCCACGAACGCGTGGGCTAAACCCCTCCCGTCCGTGTCTGCTGCTGCGCCCGCCACACCAAAAGTAGGGCCTACTGTCAAACAGACTGTCAGACTGACTGAAACCACGAAGACAGTCGCTTCCAAGCCCGCGAAACGGACCACTAAAAATTCTAAGTCCACCTTAGCCGACGACATCGAACTACTCGTAGAGTTCATGGAGTCAGTGGACTTAGACGAAGTAGCGATTTTCGCGGAAAAAATTCGTAATTCCGACGGGGCCACTAAGGACCGCCTCCGCGCACTGGGTTAACACGCCGAGTTGTTCACCAAGGTTGCGCAGTTCAAAGCCAATAAATAATTTTTCCAATGGCGGTCAGCACGGGAAATTCTATTTCGTCCGACGCTAGACTCGCGAGAGTCAAGCCGCGCTCTCTAACGTTCGGTTTCTTTAACGCAAACGGACTTGCCGATCAAATGGGGCTAGTGCGTGAGTTTATTAAAGAGCACAATTTAGATTTATTTTTAGTACAGGAGACGTTCCTCAAACCCCAAAATAGGACCCCTAAGGTCGCAAATTATAATACCATACGAAACGACAGAGATGGTCGTCTCGGTGGTACGCTCATTTTCGTCAGAAGGACGCTCCATGTAGTACCGTTAGACCCGCCGCCTTCGCTCGTCAACATCGAGGCGTCTGTCGTTCAAGTCTTCATGACGGGACATCCATCTATCGTTATAGCTTCGACCTACTTATCACCCAGCAAGACATTGCTCGAGAGTGATTTGCAGGCACTTTTAAATCTAGGAGGCTCGGTCATTGTGGCCGGCGACCTCAACTGTAAACACACTAGGTGGAACAGTACCAGAAATAACCACAGAGGGGAACTATTAAATAGGTTCTGTAATCTCCCCTCTTATCATTTTGAAATATTTTCACCCAACACTCCCACCAGGTATGGTGCTAATGGTGTACCCGATATTCTCGATATAGCAATCCTGCAGGGCATCACTCTCAGGGTTCGCTCTATCGAGACACTCTCAGAATTAGATTCAGACCATAGACCGGTGATTATGAAACTTGGCCCGGATTGTCCCCAGGCGGTCTCAAAAATCACTGTAACGAATTGGAAAAAAATCAGGGAATGCATCAGCAAACCTGAATTGTGCGCAACCGATGCAACTCTGGACGACAGATTCGACTCGGTAGAGGCAGCCTCGGCGGCCATCAGTAATTTTTCTGATTTAATAGGGAAGACACTCGACGATTGCTCTAAGGATATCGATGCGCCTGTGGAGGGGCGTTTCGCAATCCCGAGCGATCTTCGAGAAATGATAAGGCGCAAAAACCAAGCGCTAAGAGCTCATGATAAATATCCAACCCCAAGTAATCGAAGTAGACTCTGGGGTCTCCAAAGGTCGGTTCAAGCCCGATTCGCGGAACTCAGAGAAGCAAGCTGGGACAAACACCTGTCGGAGGTCAGACCCTCACATGTTGCGTTCTGGACGTTGGCCAGAGCCTTCAAAAACGACACTGTTGTCACCATGCCGCCCTTATTACGCGCCGACGGCACCACAGCCCCAGATGATACGTCCAAGGCCGAATGCCTCGCGGATAGTATAGAACTGCAATGTTCTCCCTCGACCCAACCGTGCGATCCAAAACACGTCGCCGCGGTGGACGCAGAGGTTGAAGCGTGGGCTTCCTTGCCGCCAGCGGGGGATCCCATAAGCCCTACTTCGATCAAAGAGGACAAAAATATCATTAAAGGTCTAGAGATCAAAAATCCCCAGGACACGATCGTGTCTAATAAAATCATTAAAATTCTACCAGCCCACCTTATAACTCTTATAGTTATTATCTTTAACACACTCCTCCACGGGTGTACCTTCCCAGACCAGTGGAAACATGCAATTGTCATCGGCATTCCCAAGCCTGGCAAGCCCCGTAGTAAGCCCTCTAGTTATCGACCAATCAGTCTTTTAAGTACTGTTGGTAAAATCTACGAGAGATTAATACTCGCTAGACTCAAATTAGTAGTTGAGGCCAAAAACATTATTCCCAAAGAGCAGTTTGGCTTTCGAGACAAACACTCTAGTGTCCATCAAGTCCATAGGATCACAGAACATATTCTGGATCATAGGACCTCCTATAAAAGTAGTAAAAGATACCCTCTGCGGCAATCTTCTTAGATATTGCAAAGGCGTTCGATAAAGTCTGGCACAATGGCTTGATTGTCAAGCTAATACGTGCAGGAGTGCCAGACAGACTCGTGCAAATATATACGAGCCTACTTATCGAATCGCACTTTCAGATTCCGGGTTGAAGGTACCCTTTCCAGTAGACGCCCTATAAGAGCCGGGGTCACTCAGGGCTCCGTGCTCTCGCCACTTCTTTACAATATGTACACTCATGATATCCCTAGAGCTCCTTTCACCAACCTGGCACTGTATGCGGACGACACTGCCATCTATGCGTTTGCCCGCAACTCAGTTACGTTAGCCGGTCGCCTACAGGTGGCCACCAATAAGTTGGGCACCTGGCTCACTAAATGGCGTATCGAAGTTAACCCTGAAAAGAGTACGTCGGTATTCTTCCCCATTCGCCGAACAGACGACATGCCTCATGTCAGTCTGCAAGGCAAAATCATACCTCAGGCACAAAGTGCTAAATACCTAGGAGTAATCTTAGATAATAAGCTCAGCTTCTCAGAGCACGTGAGACACGTACGCCAGAAAGCGACGTACGTACTCTCTCGCCTGTACCCGCTGGTCTGCGCCCAAATCAAAAATGTCCCTCAAAACAAAATCCGCCTGTACACCACCTGTGTCAAGCCAATTTTCACATACGCCAGTGTAGTGTTCGCACACACTAGCCTCCATCGCCTTCAAATCATTCAGAATAAATTCTGCGCATCGCCACGGGAGCTCCCTGGTTCATGCGCAATATAGATCTCCATCGAGATTTCAATCTCGACTCCATTCAAGAGCACTGCAGGAAACTGTCCAGTAGCTATTTTGAAAAGGCCCGCGGCCCATCCGAACCCCCTGGTGGTAAAAGCCTGCGATTATTCGCCCCCCATTGCTAAGAAAATATTCCGTAAGGTCTACGTAGACCACGTAGTGTTCTTTTCGATAAAGCTGACCCCATTACGGTCGCGAACAAAATTAAACAAGTAGGTAGGACTACACACAGACGTACACGCACACGTTACACATACCGTCTCCGCCGGTGGAGACGAGTGGTCCCAGCTTTACTGCAGCCCAAGCGCGCCTAGGCGCGGGAGGGCGCTAAGTTAAATTCCAAAAGGGTATCCACAGCCCTACCCAGTAGGCCTAGCTCGGGCCGAGCGAAGCAAAGCCCCCACTACAAACGAAGTTCGCAAGCCGAGGTTCGAGTCTCGCAGGAGGCGCCCTTGCGACTTCGTGGTATCTCTTTGAGTCACTCAATCTGGTGACAAGGCCAAGGTCAGAACTCTTCAAGTTCGGCCTCCCACAAAACCCGGTGACGCTGTAAAGGCCGCAGGGCCAACAGCATACTACCCAATGGAAAAAAAAAAAAAAAAAAAAAAAAAAATAGATGAAATGCCCGCTTCGGCAGTCATCGTTCCGGTTCGGCGACGATCGGCAAATCGGGACGGGATGTCTGAAGGGCGCGGCGCGCGGGCGCGGGCGGCGACACGAGTGCACACGAGCACTGGCGAAGCTCGGCGACTATTTATAAAAATAGGGTCGAGATTCACGTAGCCGTATTTGGACTCGGGCCGTTGTGGTCTAAACACTAGGAGCGGGCAAGCGATCCCCATAGCGATCTCAGCGCTGTTTACTCCTTAAATAGCCGCTGAGCTCACCAGCGCCATCGTGCGTTCGAGCAGAACCATAACATAATAAAATAAAAAATAAAGACAAACTATTAAATACTATATCAATTATGAAATATCACATCATATCTCTTCTATCTATTTTGCCGCCAATTATGGTGTAAGGTTTTAACGGAAACGGAAATATGAATGCTATATTAGACCTAATCTCTTACCAGCACATATAACTATCTCTATCAGTCAAAAAATTTATTATAAGTCATAAATCATCGGTCTCGTTTATTAAAACTTGTATTAGTTATTATTTTGTAGTGGATTTTTTTTATAATTATTAATGTTCTTTTACTATGTTTTAAAGTGTTATTCCACACTTGGACAGAAAATACTAAACTTAAATTTAAAAGCGTATAAAAATTTTGAAATTTCCAGAGGCGCGGGTTCAATCCTGCTTCGTTCAAAATTTTTATACGCTTTTTAAATTTAAGTTTAGTAAATTATTAATGGCTTGTATGTTATAATATTTCTGTAAAATTTTATGATTTTGAACAGAATTATTTTTATTTACATAAAGGCTGTGAAGTAGTTCTAATGTGGATAAAAGATTGTATTATATAATTATTAACGTATTATATTATACGATCTGTTACTTTAAATGTTTTAAATGTCACTACTGTATTCATTATTTGTATATTTATTTAATATAATGCTGTTAATAAAGTGTTTCACATTGTTCGTTGTTTTTGTGTTTACAATAGATGCTGTTATTTGACGATCATTTATTTGTTTTGTAATTTTTCAGTAATTAGGTGAACTTATAATAAATCTGTAAGTGTCTTGTTTAAAGCTTGTTTTATTTGTTTTATATATAAGTGAGCTGACACCGCATTTTTTTTTGCCATAAAAAGGGAAACCTGTTAAGTTTGTTCAACCCGTATCATTATCACTAAGGGGTAAAATAGATAGTAGCCGTATTCATTTAATTCAAATAATGTTAAGGGAAATATTGTTTAAATTAAATACTTTTGATTAAAAACGTATTTATTTGAATAAGAACTATTTATAAAAACATCTTCGCTAATATCTAATTATTTTAGTACAAATTGGTTAGCATAAACAGCTACCCTTAAAAGATGGACATATGCTGTTCCGCACTTGATATGGAACTTTTAAAGGAGAACAATTGTCATACATGATTTTTGCGCGAAACTTTAACCGTTTATATACCACAAAAGCAGCGGAAACTCAATAAGGAGGAAATCCCCTCGATTTTAAATATTCTCACTAGGTGCTCCAGCCCAATGGTCTTAGCGTGATGAAATATAACCTATAGCCTTCCACGACAAATGAGCTATCTAACACTGAAAGAATTTGTCAAATCAGACCAGTAGTTCCTGAGATTAGCGCGTTGAAGCGAACAAACAAACAAACTTCAGCTTTATAATATTAGTATAGATTGGGCACATACAACGATGACAACGGTGCTAATGTTTAATATGTTCTTAAAAAAAATGTTTATTTGAAATTAAAAATAGTTGTGGCGCAGGATCACGAGCTTTCGATCGCAACATGACAAATTGTGTGGTCGATTCGGTCGCCCACCTGACCTAAGTTTATGAATATATACAATTGCTATTTTCTCCGCTCTGTCAACGCGGCAAAGCGTGGTTTTCACAAATACTTATAGAAAGTGAAATACGTACGTACATATATATTTTAATTTATAATTTCTTAAAGCTCAAAAGTGCAAATGTTCCGTTTCGAATATTAAATATGCTCTCTCTGTCTACCCTGATGTGTGCGGGTGAGGGCGTAAAGCTACCTTATTTATATAATAAAAATAAGAAATCTACATCGCGCTATTAAAATTAAGTAGTATGGAATTACGTTGTTCGGCAACCGAAGGACTCAAAGAAAACCGAATTAACTTTAAACTCAATTTATTTATATTAATTAAAACTAATGTGACTTCATGTGTTGAAGTGTAACACAGAGTGAGTAATGAAGTACAAATGTCGATTAATATAGTGAGGGGGAACTTAAACACTAAGACACAGAGTTATTGGAACTAGATGTTTCGGTTGTGGTCTGATGTTGCGCAAGAGCTGCCGTTACGGGGCCACTGTGGGTGGTCTTCGGCGAACGCAGTGCCTTAGAATTTGTCGCAAATAACTGGTGTGATCGATGTTAGGCTAGAATTTGCCGGTACATGGCCGAAGTGGGTGGTCCTTCGGCAACGCGCGGTGCCTTAGGGTTGTCGCATACATATCTAACTATGGGATTGCAGATATATAATAATAATAATAATAACAATATTGTTTATTGTACACCCCAAAATATACATATAAATATAACAAATAACAACAGTAGCAACAAGAAATGTGGGCGTGTGTAGGAGGGGACCTTATCGCTAAAACAGCGATCTCTTCCAGGCATAAGAAATAAAGGCGAGAGAAAAAGGGCATTACAGGGAATGAATATTAAAATAATATAAAATATAAGACAAAAGTGTATTTACAGTGTAAAATTAATAAATCCATACGAGCAAACATACATACATACTTACATCCGGAAAAATACATTCATACATAAATATATTAGGTACTTACTTACTTATCTTCACGCTACGTCCCTAGCGGGGTAGGCAGCGAGAACGGGCGCCAAACGCTACGGTCTCGGCATACCTCTTTCGCCTCGTCCACTGTCAGGAGCCCCTCTTCATACATGCCCTCCGGGTAGTCCTCATGCTTTTTACGTGACCTCTCCCTCCAGTATCGTCGATACTGGTTATCGAAGGTCAACCGAGGTCTCCCCCTCCCTCCCTTACCACTTTTCCTTCACACCCAAACCACCTGAGCACTTTCTTACCACCACCAGCGGGAACGCACTGGTGCGCGTCGCCTTGGCGCCCTATCAGTGCGCGCTCGTATGGTGTACATTGTGGCGGATGGAATGTTGCAGCCCTCTAGAGGGCTGGCAGGGGTCGCTGCGAGCAAGCCTTCCATCGTAGACCCCCTTCGTAAATATATACATACATACATAACTACATACGTATATACATAAATAGATACTTACATATATGGTTATTTTATGTAAAAATTAAAGGCGAGAAAAAAAAGATGAAATAATACTATAAGACGCTCAAGTGGGATCAAAATGTTTTAGGGGTCGCTTGAAAATATTTAATGATTTTATCTGTCTCATGCTCAGAGGTGAACATTCCAGAGTCGGGAAGCTGTGATTGTAAAGGAGTTGCTGAAGAAACCATATATAGGCATATATAGCATTAATTTCGAGGACTGCCGCTTTGTTGAAGTCTCCTCTTCTCTTTTCTCTCTCTTTGGGCATTTTTTAGGCTTCTTGTTACGTATGTTATTTTTTTATTAAACTCAACTTTATTAACCTACCTCAATTACTTTCATGTTCTAATAACAACACTTTTAAGTTAATATCCATACATTGAAAACTAAAATTTCAGTCAAGGAAAAATTTTAGAAATTTTTGTGAAAAAAAATTGTAGCATTGTTTGTGAAAATATTTTTTTATTGACAATAAATCAAATATTAGTATCTAAAACAATATTCTTTAATTTCATTGTCGGATTCATTAACTCATAAAGATTATTTTACTTTAGTAAGCGTTCCGTCGAATGTTCGTTCTTTTCTATCAGTTCATTAATAAAATAATAAATAAATTTAAAATATTTTCTTATAAATAATGACTATAAACTGAGACGATACTATGACTCTGTTAAGTATATTATTATATCGACATGTAGGTATATACTCGTAGATGTAACCTACGTATAACTAATAAAAAATGAAGGCGGCATATTTATCACACCATAGAGAAATAGGTACCTAGTATACAGTAACTGTGGTAGTAACATTTTAAGTATGCTTTATACTTAAAATAGTGACAATAAGTCATAATTTACTTTGATTTTAGTTACTATAGAACGAGTACGGTACACCTGTACAGTACATCTCTTTATTTTTATTAAACTATTTTAATTACTTACACGAGAAATTTATAAAAAAAAGTATTACATACCGTCTCGTTTACTCGTACCATTATTATATATTGCTGTCTCATTCGTGTAACCTGAGACGCGTCCCAAAATGGCGGAGCACTGAAATACTCTTATTTGAAATATTTTTTAAATTTGTGTTTTTTAATTTTTTGCAAAGTTCAGATGGTAAAAAAATAATATTAACTTAATCGGCCTTGCACACAGTGTTTAACGCCGGCAAGCCGAATTTGTACGGCAACAAGATCTCCAAATACCACTGTTTAATCGACCAATAAACCAATTTGAAATCAAGCGATTCCGGTAGACTTCTGACATCCTGGAATCCTTTGTAACCGCCTTGCCCTTTTACATCCGTCACAACGAGTCCGTTAACGGCTGTTACCGTTTTATTCAGGTTGTTTACATCTCTCTCCAGCTCTAGTGGATATTTTATAATTCCTGTAGATTTGATTTAGCTTTGGAGTGTTCCCTTTTGATTTCGTCGATGGTGACGCGTGACGATGGAGGTTTGTGGTTGTTGTGGTCATTGACGTGGTCGTGGTGCAAGCGGTGGTCCAACTCCTCGGATGAGCTGATACTTTACCACCAGCCGAAGAGCACGAGAGTAAATAGTGTACGAGACATTGTTGACATTGTGACAATTTATCCATATCTTAAAGTCCATAATAGCACGAGGGCAGTAGCCTGTGACTGTAAACCTGACATATTGTGGGTTCAATTCTTACTCGAGAAAATATAATACAGGGTGGACCAAAAGTCCGTTTGAATTTTG
>JAEIOK010000097.1:12500-24133 GCA_019049475.1 Eueides isabella | reverse complement strand
GATCTCTACTTCTAAGTAACCTCGGTTATTATTACGGTGGTAATACAATCGTGAATAATGGAATTACAAATTAATTGTTCTTTAACAAAAACTTCACCATATCGGAATTTATGGGGATACGAATTATTTTCGAGGTCCGGCTGTATTATATCTTCGTAAGATTAACATTACGAGAATTATACATAAAGGATTCGGAGCAGAGCGCGCAGTTAAAATTCCGTCCTTTAAATCGATTTTTGCTTCCCTTTTGCTAACAAGTCTAGTCCTATTCCGTCAAAATAGTCGTGAAAATTGTATATGAATAAGTTTCATATTTCCAGGGTCCTTGAACCTCTTGAAGAGTATGGTGAAAGTATAGTAATGCAGTTACGGATGGTAAGTTATAGAATACTCATTTCTACTAACTGTATGTACATTTGTGATTCAAAGGGTCATAATTGAGGGGATATGAAATATTTCATTACAGCACTGGGGCTAATAAAAACTGGTTTGCGCCCAGTGTCTATTAAAATTTAAGTGGGGGATTGTTCATTTGAATGTAGGGAAGTTGTCTCTGCGTCTGTAAATTTAAGTCTATTTTGGTTTGAGGGATATCTCTTTTGACCGAAAATCCTGATCTAAACATTACGATCTAGTAGCGATTCAGATTCATTTAACAGTTCTCATCCTTCGTGTTATCATATGTAGTTAGATTATTATCGTAAAAGTCGGGTTTGTAGTGGTTATAGACATCAAAATCGTGATAGTAACTGTACTCTGGGTCGTAATAATATTTAGGATAAGTAAAATACATATTGTCATAAGGCAAACATTCGTTCATGTTCATTTCGCGTGCTTTCAAATAATTTGTGGGTGGCGGATTACCCGATTTTCGCCAGTCATGTCCAGTCATCATAGTATGTGGTAAGGGTCTGGGGGTAAAACTTTGAACTCCACTCATAGGTCTAGGCATAGAATTTTGAGTTGGATTATTTCTATACGGCAATCGGAAAACGTTACTATGTGGATTAAATTGGGGGTGGTGCGCTAAACATTTGTTGCGTTCTTGTTTGCATAGGAACACTATGTGGGGTTGGTTGCGATTAAAATTAAATCTAAATGTTGTGGTTGTGGACAGGCGTTGTCCTACAGGGGTTGGAGAGTTAAAACTGGGGTTTTTTTTTTTTTTTTTTTTTTTTTTTTTTTTTTTTTTTTTTTTTTTTTTTTTTATTGGGTAAATAAAACACCACGGACTTTCGGGGTCCGTGCCTTGTCTGCTCTTTTGATTCTTTTGTTTGATTTTTTATATATTTTATTTTATGAAATTTACTCGTTTCAATGGTTTCGTCAAGTAAGTCATTTAGTCACGCTTGAGGTTATTTGGGCTTTAAGAGCATTTGGCTTTAAGAGCCTGTTTGGTCTGTGTGTCACTTCCAGGTGGTTGTAGGTAGGTTATCTAGATTTTTCTATATAGTATCCAAGTCTTCTCCGTGCGTCCTCTTTTAGGTATTTTTATTTGTTTTTACTCATGTGCGTTTTAGTTTGTTTATAGCGTCTGTGTCTCTGTAAGAGATTGCCATTTGCAGTTGTAGTCTGTTATATCGTCCGTGTGGGATTGTTTGCTCTGTGGATGAATCTGCCGATTGCGTCTACTTCGGCGTCGGTGTAGTACATGCATTCTTCTGTGTGTCGGGTGATAGCGACGACAGCGTGTGATATGCTATCGTGTAAGCAATTTTTACCGACTTCGTTTGCATGATACTACTGACTCGTATGTCAGTCCCTGAGACTCATTTATGGTGAGGGTGCGAGAGTTAGGTCCTGTCCGTACCCTTTCCGGATAAGATCCGTCTTTTCCGCCTGCGTGTAGACCAAAACACAGTGTGTTCGGGGAATCCTTTGAACGGATGAGCCGGTGAGTCTGATCTGTTCGGGATCGATTCTTGTGCGAGCTGTGTAAATCCCATTGTAGACCTCGTTTAGAGCGTAGGTGACATCTTGTGGGCTCCTGTATGTTCTTGTGAGCTCTAGGCTGATGGCAGCCACGAGGTTTGGGCTGATATAATGCATCTTGAAGAGATTTAGCCTGTCTATGTAGGGGTATTGATTTATATCCCCGATCAGCGTGAGTTTTTCTGCTCCTGTAAGTTTCGCCGCCATTACGATCGCTCCAAAATGTTCATCAAGGCCTCGTTACTATCATTCTCTTAGGCCTGTCTTTGACACCATTTACGAGGAGTGAAGCAATCGTTTTGACTCTGCTGTAAGCTTCCTTCGCGCGTCTGGGATTTAATTTTGCTTCTGAGGTCCTCGACTGCCTCGATGGTGGTGGTTGCGATTAGGTCGCTTTCGGGTTTGAAATGTTTAACTACCCAGGTAGATTTCCCGCAGCCAGAACTCCGTGACCCATTCTATCTCCGTTGATGTAGGTTGGTTGTAGAGGTTTGATGGGGATGTTGGAAGGCTGTATAGTTTGTGCCCTTTCCAATATCTTGTGTTCTAGTGAGACCTCTGTACCTTTCTAGTATTAGAATTGGGTCCGTCGGTTGATGTTCTGTACCTAGGTGAGTTGTTATCTTCATTGGTCTGGGTGTCTCTTTCTCTACGAACCATGTTTGCCGCTGTAGGCCGTCATATGGGGAAGTTTTGGTGGTTCTCCCCCGCAGGTATTTTAAGGTGGAGTTGTCGTAGATAGCGGCCTTTTCTTCCTCGAGTAGGACCTTGAGCAACGCTTCGTTTTTGAGTTCGAAGGTACTTCTTATCTTCTCACAGGTCGCAAGGTTGACTTTGATAGTCTCCCTTAAGATGGTGACGTATTCGAGAGTGCGTTTTCCATGTGCTGCTTTGCTTCGTTAGCTGGAGCAGATCAGGTGTTGTGATTTGACCTTTGTCAGCCCTTGTAGGTTTTCCCTTCCTGACCAAGTGTTTCTTTTGGCTTTAATAGACTAAGGATTTATGTGGCATTTTTGTTTTAGAGGGCATAGCTGTTTGTGCCTCTTTCTTTGTTTTCTCTTCCTGGGCTAATCTCTCTTCGAGTCTTTTTGCTCCGCTTTCGTGAGTTGAACCTGTTCTCCTTACTCCTTCCTTCCTATCTTTCAGGAAGGCCAGGTCTTGTCCTCTATTCTCGTAAACAACTACTCTGTGTTTTTTGGAGGCGTTTATGCATCCCAGAAAGTCTTCGACGGTTCCTCTGTCGAATCCAGTTTTCATGACGTCAACACTTAGGGTTCTTGGACCAGTGATGTTTGCTTCTTCTGCAGCCTGGATGCTCAGATGGTCGAGCACTTTGCATGCTTTTGTGAAGGGGGACTCGCCGTCGCTGCCGTCGAAGAGTGCGATAGTTTTGTTTTTAGTTCGCACTGTTCGATATTTGCAGTTTGCCAGCGATGTGGTAGGCATGCTATCGTAGTCCGATTTTCCTCATAGTGGCCCTGTTGGTACTGCCTTTGGTGAGGGCAGCTAGGCCAGGTGAGATGTAGACCCACTTGTTCGGACCAACGATACAGAAGCAGAATCCCAGCATTTCTTCATCCTCATCCATAAAAAGGGCTACGGTCGAAGTGATAGCCCTGGAATACCGGGGTGTCCAATGCGTAGAAAGCGTTGAATGTGTTTTCTGGGATTGTTATTTTTTAGTGCTGATTTCGGTGACTGGTGCGGTAAGACATTTCCCTTTCTCAAGTTTCCTTCTTGTTGCAATCTGCTGCCGTTTCTTTGCATAGCTGTGCTGAAGATGTTTAGAAGGTACTCGAGAAGGATTGGTCTTGTTTGGTTGTCCGCCATTAGTGTAGCTAGGCCTTTTCTCTCCAGCTTGATGTTTAACTGGGTTTCTAGGCTGAGGCGGGCTGAGGAAAACCTTGGGCAATCGAGTATTATGTGCCACACGGTTTCCTCGATGTTGGGGTCGCACTCACATCCCGGGGTGTCTTTGAGCTTGTATTGGTATAAATAACTGGCTATGCCTCCATGTCCTGTCAAGATTTGCACGTGGATTGGGTCCCATTTTACCTTCCTTGTTATTTGGAAGGCTGTTTCGACCTCGGGAAGAATTCCCTGGTGGTATTTCCCGTGCTAGAGGTGGAGTATCTATCCTGCCATCTTTTGACAGATTCCTCTCGGATCTTTGTCTTGACATAGGCTACTGGTGTTCTTGAGTAGTCGTGTGGACGGTCTAATATTGCGGCTCCTTTGGCAAGTTCATCTGCTCTCTCGTTTCCAGGCGTTCCTATGTGTGCCCGGATCCAGATTAGCTTGATTGTCGCCTTTGTTCCTTTATGCACTGTATGTTTTGCTGTATCGCTCTTGCTAAGGGATGGTGGTCTTTGGGTTTCCCAGCAGGTCTAGTGATGATCTTGAGTCACTAAGGATAGTAGCCAGCGGAACTCTGGCATGCATGACCTCCTGGGTAGCTTTGTATATGGCATAAAGTTCAGCTTGAAATACAGTGCATGAGGGGTGTAGAGTAAACATAGCTGATTTGGTTTCTTTTCCTTCCTCCCACCAGGAGAGTGCAGCACCTACTCTGTCGTTTATTTTGCTGCCATCCGTATAAATTTCTGGATTATCTCGCTGTGGATGTTAGGTTTCAGTGTTGTTTCTTCTAGATTCAGAAATTAACAGCCTCTTGGAAGGCTGGGTGTTGTAGTTTTGTAACATCCACATTGGTTTCCAGACGTGTATTTGGAGGAAGGTAATTCGAGATTTTGCCTCTCTTGGTGCGGTGAATTAGGGCCTGCTCTTGTATTCTGATGTCTAGGGGGAGCAGGCCTAATAGAATGAGTGCTGACGTGTGGGAGACCGTGCGGTATGACCTGCAGATCTTCTGTGCGAACCCTCTCTGCACCATATTTAGTTGCTGTTGTATCATGCGCAGTTCTGTGAATTGACTCCACGCGCTCGCACCGTAGGTGATAATTGGTTCTATTACCGCTGTGTAGATCGTTCTTATGATCTCCGAGTTAAGTCCCCAGTGATTTTCGCCGTGCACGCAAGCCGATTGTAGATTTCTGTGGCTTTCCTGCATTGTGCAGCGACGTGGGACTTGAAAGTCAGATTTCTATCTATGATCACTCCGAGAAGCTTTATCTCTTGGACTATTCGGATGTTTGTTTGTGCCATACTTAGGACTGGGGTGTTGTATTTTAGCTTTTTGGTGAGAAGCATCGCATTGGTTTTTTGCGGTGCAAAGCTAAGTTTGTTTTGTTCACCCCATTGAATGACCGTTGTTAGTGTCTCATTTGCTTCTTGCTGCAGCACTTCCATGGTTGAGCTCGCGAAGACGAGTACGACGTCATCGGCAAAGGCTTGGCAGTACACTCCTTTTTCAGTTAGTCGATGCAGTAGAGAGTCTAGGATTACGTTCCAGAAGGTCGGTCCACCGATGGATCCCTGGACGCAGCCCTTGGTTGTACGTTTTGTTGAGACTCTTCTGGCATATTGACTGAGATCTTCCTGTCATTTAGGTATGCTTCGACTAACTTGAAAAGATTTTTGGGGCACTCCTTGATGGCAAGTGGTTTTTTGAGTGCCGGCCACCATGCGTTGTCAAAAGCTCACTTGATGTCTAGAGATACCACCAGGACTGATTTTTTTTCTGTAAGCTTTAGTCGAAGGTGGTCAACGAGGTCGCTCAGGGCGTCTTCTGTACCGCGTTGAGGTATAAAGCCATATTGCCGTTTGTTCAGTTTTGGCAGGAGATGCCACTGAAGGCGACCCACTAGTAATTTTTCGACTATTTTTCCAAGTACTGAGAGAAGGCCAATCGGTCGGTAGGACTTAGGATGTGTGTAGTCCTCCTCGCCGGGTTTTGAATATGACCACGTGAGCAACTTTCCACTGCTCCGGAAAGTGACATAGTGACAAGCACTTGTTCGCAAGCGCCAGAAAGGTCTCTTCGGTGCTGCGGATGGCAGCAGTGCAGATGTCAGAGGTCAAGCCGTCAGGGCCGGGTGCCTTCTTGGGATTTAGCGCCTTCAGCACCGTCTCCAGTTCAGTGATGGTAAAAGGTGGGTCGTCTTCGGGCAAACTGTTTATATCAAAGTTGTTGATCCAGTTTCTGACTGAAGCATGGCAAGGTTGGTCTGTTGCCTGTGAGTCGTCTGGGTAAAACGTTTGGGCTAGAAGGTCTGCCGAATCCTGTGGGGTCAAGGTGTGGCCGGTGGTCGGGCTCCTCAGTAGAGTGTCTTCGTGGCGGCTGTTGGTCCTTCGCAAGACTCTGTAGATCTTGTCCCACATACTTTCCTTCTCCTGATTCGTGCAGAATTCCTTCCAGCTCTCAGTTTGCGCTCTTTCTGCTTCAGTCTTGTATTCATCTTTGATTCTTAAGTATTCGTTTATGACGTGTTCCTTCCTGTTGGTAGCTGCGTTTCGAATTCTTCTTTTGTATTGGAGAACCTTTTTCCGCATTTGGTTTAGAGGCTTTGACCACCAAGGTGGTAGTGGGTCGCGGATTTCAGTTCCTAAACGTGGAATGGTGTCTTCACAGGTTTTATGGATTAAGGCCGTGAAGGTGTTTACGGCCTCTTCTAGTTCCTCGGGAGTGTTTCGAAGACTTATTGTAGTGGGTAGGATGTTGTTTCCTCCAATAGTCGCTTGAAGAGTGGACCGAATTCCTTCCATTTCGCCTTTCTTGTGTTGTACTTTCTCGTTGTGACGGGCTTTAGGATGGTCGGTGCCCGTTGGTATCTCAAGGAGAAAGTAAATGGCATTGTGGTCGGAGGTGGGTGATATTTCTTTCTACGGTCCACTTTTCGATGTATCCCAAGAGAGGACGGCTGCATGCTGTCACGTCGATAACACTCGGCATACGATTTCCCCCCCTTATGGTCTCGATGTCGGTGTATTCCCGGTGTTGAGTATATGGAGATCCATCTCGTTTAGGAAAGCGCTGTATTCTTCTCCTCTTTGGTCCTCGGTGATGCTTCCCCACCAAGGACCCATGCGTTGGTGTCTCCAGCAAGTAAGATGTTTCCTGTAGATTCTGCGAGTTTTCCGTGGAAGTTCTTTATCCTTGTTATGTATGGCTGTAGGTCTTGGTCGCCCTCCAAATAGATTGAGATCAATCCTAGTTTCTGGCGGTTTTTCCTTTAGTAAAACTGCTACCTCCGTTTCAGTGACAATCTGGGGGTCGATAATTACCTCCAGTTTGTCACTGAAGACTATAATTGCGGCTTTGACTGGCTTTGAACGTTGAAGAGTGCACTGTATTACTCGTGTGCCTGGATATTGCTTTAGAACGCCCGCGCTACCCACGTACGGCTCTTGCACTAAAGCAATATCGATCTTCCTGTCCTTTGCTGCTTGCAGGAGTTCCGCCGTTGCTAATTTTGATCTTTGCAGATTGGCCTGAATGATGTTGATATTTCTTGAGATCTTGGTGTTTGTATCATTTTGGGCGCCCTTAGCAATATGCTATTTTTGATCTGGCTATGGTGTCCCATTTGTGCCTTTCGTAGCAGTCTACGCTAAAGGCGTTGTGTTCCATGTTTATGTCCTTTTTGTCACTTTCTTTACAGTTTATGCAGGCTGGTGGTCTGCCTGATTTCCTTTCTTTACAGTCCTCCCATGTGTGAGGGCCTCCGCAGTGGCTGCAGAGTTGATCTTTCTCTTGGCACATTGTTTTAGTGTGGCCAAAACCCAGGCATTTTATGCACTGCATGAGTGGGGACTGGTCCGCAACAGGTCTTCGTTGCAGCCCTATGTAAAGATGTCCAGCGTCTAGGACAGCTTTGTGAGCCTCTGGGGAGAGTTCTATTATTGGGTGACATTCCAGGGGGTTGCGGGCTCGTTTTTCTGTAACGTACGCGCAGCTTAGCCTCATTTCCTGTGTTCTTTTAGGATATCTTTGTTCTGCGCCAGGATGTGCTCTATGATCTCGGTGTCCGTGTGATATGCTAGGACGTCCCGGATTATAATGAGCGGGTTTGCTGGCCTGGCGACTTCTACTTTGAGACCTTGCTGTCCTTTGACTTTTTCCTGCACCAGTCTGAGATCCTCTTTGGTGTGGCAGCTCAGCACGACTTTTTGGTTACGTGCTTTGCGTACCTATCCACCTTTGCCCCTGTCTTCTTGGCGTCGATGGCCGCCACTATTCTTTTGATAATAGTGTCGCCAGTGTTGGTTGGGTCGCTTGACGACACTATCAATGTGTGGATTGGCCTCGGTTGGGGTGTGACTGGTGCGGCTGCTATCTTAGCGTACGTTACCGTGGCAGGTTTTTTCCCAATTGTTGACTTCCTGCCTTCTGCTGCTTCAATTTCCTCCTGGATGGACCTTGTTGGTATGTTGGTTTCTCAAGTTTTTCCTTATGGATTTTATATCACTAGTCACTGTTTCTAGCGTTCCCGCTAATGGGAGAAGGTTTTCTTTAAGCTCTTTGTCCCCAAGTATTCCAGTGGCCAGTGATTGTGGTGTAGGTTTGTCATGAATGGTTTTGATCATAGTTTTAATTTCAATTAGTCCTTAGGGGGTTCCAGGACAGGTGGGGGTTGATGGAGGCTTTTTTAATGTTTTAAGCGTTTTCCCATGCGTGTCCTGGATTTGTTGCAGCTGTTCATGCATCTTGTTGTTCTCCCTTCGGAACTCGTCAATTTGGTTTGATAAGCTTTTCACTGTGTTCTTTAGATCTCTGTGTTCTTGAAGGATAGCCTGGTACTCCTCACTTTTTTCTGTTGTTATTTTAGGTTGGAGGAGAAGAAGCTTTCCAACCCTGTTGTCACTGTTCCATACAGGCTTTTATGTCCTTAATTTGAACGATGTGGCTCCATTGTTTTCGAACCCTAACCATTTCCGTACTTCCTTCGTCCTCGGTTAGGGTGGCCGAGATGTTGTTTTCAGCCTTTTCTAACTTGCCACTTAGTGTTTCCATTAGAGACGACATCGTTTTGTTGGGGCCCTTTCGATGTTCACGATTTCTCTAGCGTGTTTCACTCGTCCGTCTCTAGATTGCATTTGTGTCTGGCTCTTGAGTCTGATAGAGCCAGAACTATTTCATAGAGGGATTGCAAGCTGTCTGTGGCTGTTTGCTTGTATTCCCTCTTCATGTTTAGAGACGATTCGATGGGCCTCCTTCCCGCTTGAGCAGATCATTGCTTGCGTTTGTCGCAAGGTCCATCTCACTCACTGTCCTTCTTGTGGATGTAACAAGAAGGCTGCTCCTGCGCCTGGGTGATGTCTGATTTGGGTGACATCGACAGTCTGGTGTCTTTCGTCGATGTCCTGACGCTCGGGGGAAGGCTGATGTTAGGCGAGGCCTCGGTTCGCCAGTCCGTAAACTCTCTGCAGGGCCTCTTCGATATTCGTTTGTGAGGAGGTTTCTGTCGGGGGCGTAGCGGCGCTGTGAAGACGGAGTCTCTTTTTCGGCTTCGCCCTTCGGGTTTCACCGTTAGCTTCAGTGACTCCGTCCCTTATTGGATACCTGCCTCCTCATCACTACTTCTCTAAGTGACTTCGTCGCTTCCTTTCTTCCTCCAACTGATGTAGAAGTCTTATCATCAGCGGCGATCGTTGCTTTAAATGTTGTTTTTTGTGACATTTTGCTTTTCTTCTGTTGTGTCCGTTGAAACGAGTAAACTCCTCGCGCGGATGGTCGGGTGCTCTATTTTTCTTCCGGTAGTCCTTTTAAGGATTCTGTCAGAGCCAGATCGTAGAGCTCTTTTTGCTGAGTCGATTAAACCCAAACTCGGTATATCTATCTCTTCCCGTTTACGAGATAGGCCCAGGGGGGGTGAGGTAATTTTCCGGGGGTGGGGGGGAGGGGGGGTAAGTTTCGTGTGGAGTTGATTGGTGAGGTTTTTTGAAAAAAGGGGGGTTGGGGGGGAGTCTGGGGGGAATTCGTGTGGGGGACGATTGGTGAAGTTTTACAAAAAAGGGGAGTTGGGGGGAGGGTGGTGGGAGTTCGCGTGTTGGGCTGTCTGCAATGTTTAGCACAAAGGGGGAGTGCGGGGGAGGTGGGGGGAGTTCGCGTATAGTCGGTCTGTCAGGTTTTTCAGCGAGGGGGGTAAGTGGTTAAGTGGGGGGGGAACGATTTGGGGGTGTATAGGACTGGTTAATATTGTTAGCGTGGCGGGTGGAGGACCTTTTCTGCCTTGTCTTAAGCTCCTTGTAGGGAGGAGAGCGGGGGAGAAAGTGAATAAGGGGGGTTGGCTTTGGGTTGAGTATTAGTCAAGAACTCGTAGGCGATACGAGTTCTGGGCTGGTTAGTGTGGTGGGGGTGGAGGTGATGTGGGGGGGTTTTGGGGGAGTTTATTAAAAGGGGTAGTGGGAGAGGTCTTTGTGTTTCTGATTGAAAGAGCCCAAACGCTAGGTGTCTGGGCTGAGGGGAGTGGAAAGCCGTGGGCGTACCTGAGGGATAGAAGGTTTGACTAGTGTGGTGGTGACTGTGAGGTGGGGGTGGGGGGGTTTGAGGGGAGTGTTATTGAGTGGAGGTATGTGGGGAGGTCTCTGTGTCCTGAATTGAAAGAGCCCAAACGCGACGTATCTGGGCTGAGGGGGAGGGGAGAGCCTTGGGCCTACTGTGTGATTGAGGGTTCGTTGGGTTTATCTCCGTCTGCAGAATTCCGTCGGTCCGGTGTCGATAGGCCTCGGTTCCGGCTGTCGGCGTCTTCAACGTTGGGTCCGATTTGAGGTTATTTCGATGTAGCGTGCTCTCAGACCGCGTGGGTAGCCACGCCGGTTTTTAGAGGTTATGGGATGGAAACTGCGCGCCTTGGTAACTCTGTAGTTCCGTGAAGGGATTGTGAACAAAGGGGTGTCGTTTGAATTGTCTCACCTTGGCTCTGCAGTTAGACACGCTATGGTTGCTTGAAAACGAAAACACACTCGACTGGATATAGTTGGTGAAAGTTACAGGCTCTATTCTTCGAATCCTTGGGTGCTGGTGGTCTGCAAACGATAATCCTGGTGATCAGACAGGGTGGAAATCCCAAGTAAAACACATCGTGTGCGCTGTATGGCTCGAAAATATTCGATTTTTTTATGAATTTTTAATTGCGGAGCCTATGTGTAAGTCGGAACGGGTGGTGTTTGGAGTTTACTGGAATTAGGTTAGGTTAGGTTAGGTTAGGTTAGGTTAGGTTAGGTTAGGTTAGGGTAGGTTAGGTTAGGTTAGGTTAGGTTAGGTTAGGTTAGGTTAGGTTAGGTTAGGTTCGGTTAGGTTAGGTTAGGTTAGGTTAGGTTAGGTTAGGTTAGGTTAGGTTAGGTTAGGTTAGGTTAGGTTAGGTTAGGTTAGGTTAGGTTAGGTTAGGTTAGGTTAGGTTAGGTTAGGTTAGGTTAGGTTAGGTTAGGTTAGGTTAGGTTAGGTTAGGTTAGGTTAGGTTAGGTTAGGTTAGGTTAGGTTAGGTTAGGTTAGGTTAGGTTAGGTTAGGTTAGGTTAGGTTAGGTTAGGTTAGGTTAGGTTAGGTTAGGTTAGGTTAGGTTAGGTTAGGTTAGGTTAGGTTAGGTTAGGTTAGGTTAGGTTAGGTTAGGTTAGGTTAGGTTAGGTTAGGTTAGGTTAGGTTAGGTTAGGTTAGGTTAGGTTAGGTTAGGTTAGGTTAGGTTAGGTTAGGTTAGGTTAGGTTAGGTTAGGTTAGGTTAGGTTAGGTTAGGTTAGGTTAGGTTAGGTTAGGTTAGGTTAGGTTAGGTTAGGTTAGGTTAGGTTAGGTTAGGTTAGGTTAGGT
>JAEIOK010000097.1:0-7500 GCA_019049475.1 Eueides isabella | reverse complement strand
TATTTTAGATGGTTTGTAATTTGTATATAGGATGATGGGTCGATTAACAGTGGTTACAGTATGATTTGTAATTAAGATATTGTTGATTTTAATGTTGTATTTGAAACAGTTGAATCAATCGAAAGTTGTATTTTAGCTTGATAACATTTATATGTAGAGAGGAAAGATTATGCATTTACAGCGAGTTTTACTTATTTGAGGGCGCAATTACAAATATAAATACTTATAATTACATTTATATAATATATCAGACTGTTATTTATAATTTAGACAATATTTAGTATATTAACAAAGTTTAGTGCTGGAATCTAACAAGAGTACTGTGTAAGCAGGTCAACTTACCGTTAAATTAAGTACCGTAATCGATTTTACATTTTAATTGGTTTGTCATATATTGAATGGTGGGACAATTTACAGAGGTGGCAGTGTGATTGGTGTTTAAATTACTATTGGTTTTTGTGTTGTACTTGGAACAATTGAAACAAACGGGAGTTGTATTATTGCTAACGTTGGGACAATCCGCGACTTGGTGGGTTACGTCGGAACAGTGCGAACAAGGCCTACAGTCAGACCCACAGTTTTTACTAATGTGCCCGAACTGTAGACACTTGTAGCATTGAATGAACGGGGAAAAATCCCCCACATAAACTTGCTGATGGTCAGCATTAAGCCTTCCCAGGTTTATTGCCTCCCGCCACACCGCAGGGCTTACAATGAAAACAGCGTTATACAAGTTTTGATTCTTGTTATTATTTCTTCTAAATCTAAGTTTAAAGTCTTCTGGTTTAGTAATTAATTGACTAATCGTAGGATTTTGTTGTGTAACAATAGCTGGCAGCTCCTCAAGGGGGATGTCTTTAGAGACACCCTTAAAAATTATCATGGGAAGAATCTTTTTAGCTGGCTCGGCAGAAATGATTGTGGATTCTTTTAGTTTATTTAGTGTATCCAGGCATTGGGATTCGTTCAGAAATTCAACCCTTACTTTATTATTTGAAATGGCCTTGACGCGGGTAGGGGCATAATTCTTCTCTCTGAAGGAGATGCTTTTCTTAAATTTAGTTATTGTCTTTTCTGTATTATCTGCCATTTCTGTAGGAGATATAATAATGGCGGGCTTGTACTGGGATTTAGGGGACTTATCGACTGTTGGGGTTTTATTTGAAGCGATTTGTGCATAAGTTGGGCTAGTATTTGAATTGATTTCTGTTTTTAATTCCGTTTTAAGTTTATCGATCTCGTCCCTCACAGCGGAAATGATGTCCTCCTTCAGAACAGTGCTGTCAACAACAGCAGGTGTAGTAGCCGGTGGTATATCTAGTGGTGGATCACGGTTAGCTGACTCAAGATGGGATTCTAAGAAGATATCAGCGGCTAAGCTGATTTCCTCTGCGGCTTCTATAATGAATCTTTTGTTGATTGATGTTACGCTTTTATTTTCATTAATTGCTTTAATTATTTGTCTGGCAAGAGTGTCGACAACACTATGCAAAGAGGGGAAATCTGTTACTGTGTTGGCTTGAACCGGTAAAGGTTTCCGTTGAAATTTATCTGATTTGGCTGGTTTAGTTTTTCTTTTAGCTTGGGACACTTCTACATTTTGAAATTCGTTTAAATCTGCTTCTAGTTCTCTATCTGAGGACATCTCTAAAATGAGGGGGGAGTCAGGGATACAGACATTAACGCTACCCACAGTATCGTCAACCGACGTTGACGGTACCGCCTCTGCATCCCTCTCGCCCTCCTGTTGACGGGTCTTCGGGGGCGTTCTTATCATTATTATTTTAATATATACTTATAGAAGATAAATATGTAACAGTTTGTATAAACTACGACCAACTTATGCTTACACAATAACTGACAACCTAATAGATACACAGACAATAGAACTAATAAAAATTTACAAAATAAAAATTATTTAAAACTGCAATTAAAGTGTATACTGTTTTCTGTAATTTACTTTTCCTAAAAGCGGGACAAAGGGGAAGAAATGTTTGCGAATATAAAAATCAACAATAGTTAACAATTTAGATAACAACGCTAATAATTAAACAATAGAATTTTAAAATTTATTTAAGAAAAGAATTTGAACTGTATACATTTTATGTACAAAAGGTATCATAAGACGTTTCTAAAAACGGAACAAAGAGAAGTAATGTGGGCTAATATAAAAATCCACAATAGCTAACAATTTAACTAACTGCACTAATAAAGCAATAGAAATTTTAAAATTTTAAGAGACAAAGAAAATCGGAACAAAGAAAAGAATTGTATGCGAGTATAAAGATCAACAATAGTTAAAAATTTTACTAGCAGCACTAGTAATAAAACAATAGAAATTTTAAAATATATTTGAAAACAAACGAAAGCGGAACAAAGAGAAAGAATGTATGCGAAAGTAAAAATCCCCAATAGTTAACAATTTAACTGACAATACTAACAATAAAGCAATAGAAATTTTAACGTTTATTTAAGACAAAATTTAAATTGTATACTTTTTGTGTACAAAAGGTATCATAAAGCGTTTCTGTAGATCGTGGGAAGTTGAGGATGGCGCAATAGCCTATTGTTATTACTACACGTTTAGGATGACGCAACAATCTTATGATGTTACTAAGCTGCGGGGAATGATTTTGATGTAGTTATTATTTTGTTTATTATTGTTTTGTTAATATCTGGATATTTCCTACAATAAAATAGTAAAAATAAGAGTTGGGTAGAGAGGTGTTGTTTTTATTATAGAATATTACACTGTTCTTAATTTAATTCGTTTTCGTGAAAACCGCTTTGAAATCCGCTTATTACTTCCTGAGATATTGAATTTAATTTAAATTTTGAATTTTCGGTACAATTTACGTAATTTGAAAGTCAACTTTTTTATTTTTGAACGAATTTTAGCAGAATTTTTGTAAATAAAACTGTAAGGTACTAAAATAAAACCTACAAAATATGGGCCAGATCTAAAGTGAAGAAAGGAAGATTTCACCCTAGTAACAAAATTTCTATAGAGCGTGGGAAGTTAAGAATGACGCAATAGTTGTATGATATTGCTACAAGTTGAGAATGACGCAACAATCTTATGTTATTACTAAGCTGCAAGGGATAATTTTGATATAAAATATTATTTTGTTGTATTATGTGTTATATATTACCAAACCAATATCTAGATTATTTACCAATAATTAATAAAAAAACGGGGGTTAGGGGGTACGAGGGGGGCGGGGGTTTAAAGTAGGGATTGTTTTTATTATATAATATTATACTGTACTTAATTTAATACGTTTACTTGAAAACCGCTTTAAGATACGTTTATTACTACTTGAGATATCGAATTTAATTAAATTTTTTGAATTTTTGCACTATACGCAATGCTATGTAAGCTACTCTGAAATTGTCTAAGTGTGGAAATGATATTTTTTAAGGTCTAAAAATTTTTTATGATTGATCTCCACGTTTCAAGTGCTAGGGAGCAATTTTGGTAATTTCCAAAAAAGGGGGGGAGATGGGGGGGGTGGTTTTTAGAAAAGTGTACAAGCTAAAATTTAAAGTATTTATGTGAAAACCAGGTTAAAATTGGATTATTACTTGCTAAGAAAATGAATTTAAACGAGTTTTTGAAATTTATCTACATTTCACGTGTTTACAAACTGAAAATGACTTTTTCGTTTATAGTCGGATGTTGCCTAAATTTTGCTAGAATGCTATACTAATAATAAAAATATGTTCTGCCAAAAATGGAATTAATTAAACAATTGCAAGTGTATTAAATAACTAAATTAAATTTAATGAAAATAAACACCTATATTTGACAAGTACTCTTGTGAGTGACAATGCTAATAACTTGAAAACTACTGTGTGAAAAAATTTGAAATTTTGTATAATTATTCTTTATAAGTTACTCTATTAATACAAACAATAAAAATAATATGTCATCACTGAAGTTTTCCTGAAATTAACTCTTAAAGTTTAAAGTCACAAGTTTTTTAAAATGTTTTTAGTTTTTCTTCTATAACTTCTGAACTATTAATTATATTATAAAATACCTTATATATTTTACAACTGGAAGATCCAAATCGTCGATTGGTGTACGTGTGGACTCTCTCCGACTCTCCGTTTGGAAACGAGCCGATCGCGTGATTTTCAAAAATCGCCAATATCTTCCAAAATATTAATTGAAAAAATCCCAAATTTTGCAGGAATGTAGAGGGTATTGTGTTGCATTAAAATATATTATAAAAAAGGGGGGTCATCGATCTTAAAATCGAGCCGCACGCGAAAAACAAAATTTTTAGTCGCACTTTTTAACACTTTTGCACAAAAACGTCAATTTTTCAGGAAATAACAATCCAATTTTTATTTAAAAACTATTTATATGTATACGAACTATTCAACTTTCACTACGTTCAATATTAAAACAATCGAACAACATTTGCTATTTTTTAGTTATTTAAAACTGAGTTTGCGTCCATTCCACTACTATGTTAGTCAGTTTTTCACAATTTTTCAGCACTTTCACTTAACTGAGTTTCACCAAATTTCACAGGAATGTAGCTGAAGCTAGCGCGCTTCTTTTGATACCACTTTTAAATTTTAATAACTTAAGAAACCGAAGTTATGAATTTTTATAACATAATTTGTTGTAATTTGGCCCGGAGAGCAACTGTTTAACCGCGGACGCGTGCGTACGCTACGGCTGCTCGATTCGGACTGGTTAGGTTAGGTTAGGTTAGGTTAGGTTAGGTTAGGTTAGGTTAGGTTAGGTTAGGTTAGGTTAGGTTAGGTTAGGTTAGGTTAGGTTAGGTTAGGTTAGGTTAGGTTAGGTTAGGTTAGGTTAGGTTAGGTTAGGTTAGGTTAGGTTAGGTTAGGTTAGGTTAGGTTAGGTTAGGTTAGGTTAGGTTAGGTTAGGTTAGGTTAGGTTAGGTTAGGTTAGGTTAGGTTAGGTTAGGTTAGGTTAGGTTAGGTTAGGTTAGGTTAGGTTAGGTTAGGTTAGGTTAGGTTAGGTTAGGTTAGGTTAGGTTAGGTTAGGTTAGGTTAGGTTAGGTTAGGTTAGGTTAGGTTAGGTTAGGTTAGGTTAGGTTAGGTTAGGTTAGGTTAGGTTAGGTTAGGTTAGGTTAGGTTAGGTTAGGTTAGGTTAGGTTAGGTTAGGTTAGGTTAGGTTAGGTTAGGTTAGGTTAGGTTAGGTTAGGTTAGGTTAGGTTAGGTTAGGTTAGGTTAGGTTAGGTTAGGTTAGGTTAGGTTAGGTTAGGTTAGGTTAGGTTAGGTTAGGTTAGGTTAGGTTAGGTTAGGTTAGGTTAGGTTAGGTTAGGTTAGGTTAGGTTAGGTTAGGTTAGGTTAGGTTAGGTTAGGTTAGGTTAGGTTAGGTTAGGTTAGGTTAGGTTAGGTTAGGTTAGGTTAGGTTAGGTTAGGTTAGGTTAGGTTAGGTTAGGTTAGGTTAGGTTAGGTTAGGTTAGGTTAGGTTAGGTTAGGTTAGGTTAGGTTAGGTTAGGTTAGGTTAGGTTAGGTTAGGTTAGGTTAGGTTAGGTTAGGTTAGGTTAGGTTAGGTTAGGTTAGGTTAGGTTAGGTTAGGTTAGGTTAGGTTAGGTTAGGTTAGGTTAGGTTAGGTTAGGTTAGGTTAGGTTAGGTTAGGTTAGGTTAGGTTAGGTTAGGTTAGGTTAGGTTAGGTTAGGTTAGGTTAGGTTAGGTTAGGTTAGGTTAGGTTAGGTTAGGTTAGGTTAGGTTAGGTTAGGTTAGGTTAGGTTAGGTTAGGTTAGGTTAGGTTAGGTTAGGTTAGGTTAGGTTAGGTTAGGTTAGGTTAGGTTAGGTTAGGTTAGGTTAGGTTAGGTTAGGTTAGGTTAGGTTAGGTTAGGTTAGGTTAGGTTAGGTTAGGTTAGGTTAGGTTAGGTTAGGTTAGGTTAGGTTAGGTTAGGTTAGGTTAGGTTAGGTTAGGTTAGGTTAGGTTAGGTTAGGTTAGGTTAGGTTAGGTAGGTTAGGTTAGGTTAGGTTAGGTTAGGTTAGGTTAGGTTAGGTTAGGTTAGGTTAGGTTAGGTTAGGTTAGGTTAGGTTAGGTTAGGTTAGGTTAGGTTAGGTTAGGTTAGGTTAGGTTAGGTTAGGTTAGGTTAGGTTAGGTTAGGTTAGGTTAGGTTAGGTTAGGTTAGGTTAGGTTAGGTTAGGTTAGGTTAGGTTAGGTTAGGTTAGGTTAGGTTAGGTTAGGTTAGGTTAGGTTAGGTTAGGTTAGGTTAGGTTAGGTTAGGTTAGGTTAGGTTAGGTTAGGTTAGGTTAGGTTAGGTTAGGTTAGGTTAGGTTAGGTTAGGTTAGGTTAGGTTAGGTTAGGTTAGGTTAGGTTAGGTTAGGTTAGGTTAGGTTAGGTTAGGTTAGGTTAGGTTAGGTTAGGTTAGGTTAGGTTAGGTTAGGTTAGGTTAGGTTAGGTTAGGTTAGGTTAGGTTAGGTTAGGTTAGGTTAGGTTAGGTTAGGTTAGGTTAGGTAGGTTAGGTTAGGTTAGGTTAGGTTAGGTTAGGTTAGGTTAGGTTAGGTTAGGTTAGGTTAGGTTAGGTTAGGTTAGGTTAGGTTAGGTTAGGTTAGGTTAGGTTAGGTTAGGTTAGGTTAGGTTAGGTTAGTTAGGTTAGGTTAGGTTAGGTTAGGTTAGGTTAGGTTAGGGTGGGGTAGGGTAGGGTTGGGTAGGTTAGGTTAGGTTAGGTTAGGTTAGGTTAGGTTAGGTTAGGTTAGGTTAGGTTAGGTTAGGTTAGGTTAGGTTAGGTTAGGTTAGGTTGGTTAGGTTAGGTTAGGTTAGGTTAGGTTAGGTTAGGTTAGGTTAGGTTAGGTTAGGTTAGGTTAGGTTAGGTTAGGTTAGGATAGGTTAGGTTAGGTTAGGTTAGGTTAGGTTAGGTTAGGTTAGGTTAGGTTAGGTTAGGTTAGGTTAGGTTAGGTTAGGTTAGGTTAGGTTGGGTTAGGTTAGGTTAGGTTAGGTTAGTTAGGTTAGGTTAGGTTAGGTTAGGTTAGGTTAGGTTAGGTTAGGTTAGGTTAGGTTAGGTTAGGTTAGGTTAGGTTAGGTTAGGTTAGGTTAGGTTAGGTAAGGTTAGTTAGGTTAGGTTAGGTTAGGTTAGGTTAGGTTAGGGAGGTTAGGTTAGGTTAGGTTAGGTAGGTTAGTTAGTTAGTTTAGGTTAGTGTAGGGTTAGGTTAGGTTAGGTTAGGTTAGGTTTAGGTTAGGTTAGGTTAGGTTAGGGTAGGTTAGGTTAGGTTAGGTTAGTTAGTTCGGTTTGGTAGGTTAGGTTAGGTTAGGTTAGGTAGGGTTAGTTAGGTTAGGTTAGGTTAGGTAGGTTAGTTAGGTTAGGTTAGGTTAAGTTAGGTTAGGTTAGGTTAGGTTAGGTTAGGTTAGGTTAGGTTAGGTTAGGTTAGGTTAGGTTAGGTTAGGTTAGGTTGGTTGGTTAGGTTAGGTTAGGTTAGGTTCGGTTAGGTTAGGTTAGGTTTAGGTTAGGTTAGGTTAGGTTAGGTTAGGTTAGGTTAGGTTAGTTAGGTTAGGTTAGG
>JAEIOK010000096.1:22500-24205 GCA_019049475.1 Eueides isabella | reverse complement strand
ATATAAAAATATAAAATATCTTATAAGGGAGATTATTAATGTAATAGGGCTTCAAATAGACATTTCTTTTGTCTAATGGCTGTGCGTTTGTAAGCGATAATCTTAGAAACGGGTAACAAAATATAAATGCTGTTTTTACATTATATTTTGGTAACCTACCATCAACATTTAGTGTTTGCTTTGTTGAAATTGGTTATAAAAAAAATGTTCGTTTGTTTTTTTCGTTTTAAATTTAAATATTAATCTCGACAAAATTACAACATTCTTTTAATAATTTAGCTGAAATTTAGTGTTTCAATATATATTGTCTCAAAAGTGATTATGTAACCATAACACGAAAGTTGTTGAAATTAGTAAAGAAAATAATGTAATTCAAGCGTTTTCAAGCCGCGAGTCGCTAGTCAATAATACATAGGTTAGTCTAAAATAGAATATTGTAATTATTCTTAAAATACTCCATTGACAAATTAGATATCCAAATTAGATATTATTAAGACACTACGTTTCCTATTTTCTCACAACATTCATGCGTTTGTAGTCACTCGTTAAGCCACTAAATCAAGGATGCTATGTTTGATATAAAAAACCAAAGTTTGTGAATTAGCGACCCATTTTGTAGAAGATACATAAAAAATAAATTGATTTCCCACAGGCCATTGTCTTTTTAAATCCTTTCAACTTTGACAAATTTACACAAACCAGGATATTGCGGGTAAAATATTAAAAAATCATAGGAAAAAAATAAGAAAAGACTTAAAAGCAGTCAATTTAAAAATGTTCTAATACTTTGTCTACGGTTTGTTCAAATTTTATAATTAAAACGTTTTGTTTTGCGTAACAAGATTTATTTCTTGTTAAAATGTTTTTTAAAGTTTGTTATTATTTTATATACATTCTTTATATCTTGAGCAACTTTAAATAGGATCTTTAAGTCATTTATAATATTTATAATTTTATTTAGGTATAAGTAGCAAAAACACTATCAATAATGTAAACATTTGATAATAAAAATATAAAAAATAAAATAGAATACTATATTAATTAGCCTGTCGTGGCGCAGCGGCACAAGCGTGTGACTGTAACTGACAGGTTCTGGATTCGATGCCCGATCGAGGAAATATTTAATATTTTCAATTTAAATATTTAATAATGTCTTTGATTTCCGCGATTGTTACACGTTTTAAATGAAACACTTTTAACCGGATTAATCGCGTATACTGAATGGTAAACATTTTTGGGAAATCCGACGTTTCGAACACTTTACAGTAGTCCGTGGTCTCGGGTAGACACGTTAAAAGTGTTTCATTTAAAATAAATATTTAATGTTTCATTTCTTCGTTCTGGTAATAAGGCAAAAGCGCGGCGTTGAGATCCGCCACTCAAAAAAAAAAATATTTTTTTATAAATTATATGGCCTTTTTTTATATCTCAGCTTTACGCTGAATCCCACTAATGGCAGGATAGCCATAGAGAACTTGGGAACCTAGTGTTAAGACAATCAGTTACGTTCCCCACTTTAAGGCATTACGTGTTGAATGGCGGAACTCAACGCCGCGCACAGGCTAACCTTGTTACTAAAGTTAAGAAATGAAAATATTAAATGTTTCATTTGAAAATATTAAATATTTTACTTCTTCTAGTTAGGATCAAACCCACAACGTCGCTTACAGCCACACGCGTGTGATGTACACTCGTGTGATGTACA
>JAEIOK010000096.1:0-17500 GCA_019049475.1 Eueides isabella | reverse complement strand
GAGTCAACTCCAAAGTGCTATCACTGTGGAGCCGATCAGGACACTGCTCAGCACACTCTTCAAGTGTGTCCTGCATGGAACGAATATCGACGCTTTATGATATTAAAATTAGGACAAGACCTCTCTCTGCCAACTGTAGTGTCTAAAATGTTGCGTAATAAAGAGTCGTGGAGAGTTGTAGTTTCTTTCTGCGAAATGGTAATGTTGCAAAAAGAATTTGCGAAGCGGGATCGACAGAGTACCGATCCTACACGCGCTCAGCGTCGTTATAGGAGGAGTTAGAATAGGATGATTCTATCATAGAGCCTCTAGCACAGGGGCTTATATATTCTCACTCATTTTATGAGTACTGAATGGGGTTACTTGTGTGTCTGTCGTCTTAAACTAAGTAATTTCATTAGAGTAGATTAGGGGTTTTTATAAAAGTGCAGTGAGCGTTAGCACATATGGGAAGGGTAGCGGATGCGATTCATTCGATTTCCTGTTGCCTTTCAGTTGTATTGAGGATTGACAACCGGAGGGGTTTTAGTGGGTAGGAATCCCACATAGCCTGGTTTTATGCCCCAAACTGGGTATCTTTTTGAAGATTTCCCCTACGATAAAATTAAAAAAAAAAAAAAAAGGTTGCCGAGTCGTTAATTAATAGTGAGTTATCCCGCTAGGCGACCACTGGCGTTGACTTTTGTTCAAGTCGCCACCTCATGCGTCCATAGTGAGACCTTGCTAGTCGAACAAGGGCGTTGACATTCGGTCAGGTTGCCACCTCATATGTTCGTAGTGAGTTAACTTGCTAGTCGGACGTGGGCGTTGACTTTTGTTCAAGTCGCCACCTCATGCGTCCGTAGTGAGCTACCTTGCTAGTCGAACAAGGGCGTTGACATTCGGTCAGGTTGCCACCTTATATGTTCGTAGTGAGTTAACTTGCTAGTCGGACGTGGGCGTTGACGTGAAATCAAGTCGCCACATAGTTTGTTCGTAGTGGGTTATCCCGCTAGTCGAACATGTTCGTAGTATTGTCACTAGTCGAACACAGGGCGTTGACGTATGATCAAGTCGCCGCTACTAACGAATACGTTAAAGCAAGTGTCCAAGTCGTTCATACGTTAATAGTCGGTTGTTAAGTCATTAAAACGTTGGCGTTGCTTTAAGTCGTATTGGCGTTATTCAGTCGTGGTGTATCGTTGGTATTTGATACCAAGTCGTGCATCATGACTGGCAGTAATTAGGACTATGTTTATAGCCCCGTGAATAACATTGCCTGATTTCAGATGAAACCGATCCTTCGCAGTCCTGTGTATTAGGCGTGAGGCGTATATTATCATCATCGTATCGCATCACACTTAATTCTGGTTCACGTTGTTAACGTGGGAACTTGCAAGTTCAAGTATGAGTTTGAGCGAGACTTTTGTAAGACAATGATTGATTGCTCTCGAATGTGGAGCGTTCTATTTCTGTAACGAAAGTTATTTTTATATGAGAGTCTTGTTTGCGTGAGAATTAACAGCTTTTTTTTCTTATTCAGATTGTATTGATGAAAACTGGCTGCGGGACCCTCGGGTACTGTTTCATGTCACTCGGGCGAAGCAGGCAAACTCCACCAGATGAAGTCTTCAAGCCTATGCAGTTGCTGTTTCGTG
The DNA here is from genome assembly GCA_019049475.1 of Eueides isabella. Taxonomy (NCBI): domain Eukaryota; kingdom Metazoa; phylum Arthropoda; class Insecta; order Lepidoptera; family Nymphalidae; genus Eueides; species Eueides isabella. Next base: position 15,863 of record JAEIOK010000096.1, on the reverse strand, counting down.
TCACTTGTGCGACACAGGCGCACTCCCGAGGCGCGACGCAGGCGCGCTCGTGGGGCGTGCTGCAGGGCGGTGCCGGTCAAGAGAGGCTGTTGGTCCGGTCCGTTCAAAAATCTTGCGTCGAGGACGACTCAACGTCAGGAGAGGCCGTGTTAGGTGTTTCCAAACACCGCCATATACAAAAGGAGTTTCCAACTACCGCCATCTTCTATTTCCCGATAGCTTATAAAAAGAGTGCAATCAAACGGAACAGGGTATTTTTACCGCCGATCCCGAGGCATATCCTGGACCTAATAAAGCGGAAAAGACGTACCCGAAAGGAATGGCAGGCTTCTCGGGACCCTGCCATCAGAACGAAGTTGAACAAGTTAGTCGAACGCATCATAGCCGAACTTGTCGTCATCGAAGCCGGAGCATGAGACAACCGGATAGCGGAGGCCAGTGAGGACCAGCCCTCGCTGAATCGGTTATGCCGTCAGATGACTAAAAAGAGTCCACCAACCCGCCCACTTCTCCACCCGGATGGCTCCCTACGCTACACAGCGGAGGAGAGAGCCGATATCCTGGCGGACTACCTGGCGGCGAAATTCCAGCCAAATCCCAGCGAGCGCCCAATTCTCCACGCCCAAATCGAGGAGAAGGTAGGGACTCGCCTGTCAGCACCAGTCTCACCGTCGGCGGTGAAGAAAGGGATTGCGGGGCTTAAGGCAAAGAAAGCTCCTGGCCTTGATGGGATAACAAACGAGGCCCTAAAACACCTACCTCCCAAGTCAATTGCTGCACTGGCCAGGCTCTACAGCGCAATCATGCGCTTGGGCTACTTCCCCCAAGCGTGGAAAGAGGGCCTGGTCATAATGCTTCCGAAGCCCGGTAAGAGCCAAAGACACGCGGACGGATATCGACCAATTACCCTGCTGAGCTCCCTAAGCAAACTGTTCGACAGCTGCTCTTGCCGCTTCTCATGTCTCACATCCAGCCAAGACCAGAACAGTTTGGCTTTAGATGTGGACACTCGACAACTCTCCAGGTAGCAAGAGTGCTCCACTTCGTCGCCGCAGCAACTAACAAGAAAGAGAGAGCAGTCGCAGCGTTCTTGGATGTTGCCAACGCATTCGACCGCGTCTGGCACCCAGGGCTGCTGTTTTAAACTTCTGAATGCCGGCACACCGCACCACATTCTTCTCGTCATCGCCGCGTTCCTCCATGACAGGTCGTTTCGAGTAAGGGTGGAAAGTGCAAGATCCCGGAGCCACCCGATTGCCGCTGGAGTCCCACAAGGAAGCATATTGTCCCCTGCGCTGTACTCCTGGTACACAAATGATGTCCCGACGCAGCAGGACACAATGTTGGGTTTTTACGGTGATGACATTGCCCTGTTATCTAAGAGCCTCAACCCCTACCACGCCGCCAAGAAACTACAGAGGGCCCTCGATTTGCTGCCGAACTGGCTGGCGGAGTGGAGGCTCTCGCTCAACGTGGCCAAGACCTAGGCAATTTCGTTTGGGGGCCACAGGAGATTGCCTCCTCCGCTGAGACTGCAGGGCCAGCAAATTCCTTGGAAGCCGCGAGCAACCTACCTTGGTGTCGTGGTCGACAGAAGGTTGGCCATGACAGGGCAAGTAAAGAAGGCCGCCAACGCAGCGAAGGTAGCCCTGTTCCTGCTGCGTCCTCTATTTCGCGCCCGCCTCCCCCTCAACATAAAGCTGTCCCTCTACAAGACGTACGTCAGGCCGCACTTAACATACGCGACACCGGCCTGGTATGCTCTGGCGAGTACTCGCCCACGCGAGATCTTGCAGGTGGTCCAAAATATCGCCCTACGGCGTGTTACCCAGGCTCCATACTGCGTTAGAAACTCAACACTTCACAGAGACCTTAAGATAGAGAGCCTGTAGGAACACATCGGCCGGCTCGCGTCAAATGCGTTCCGCCGCGCCGATGCATCGGACCACCCGCATCTCATCAGCATCGCCCCCTGGCATACCCGGCCGCCGGACGCAAGACGTCTCCCGAGGGACCTTCTTTCACCCCAAATTGATGCTTGAGCAGCTACCTTGGTCGCTGATCGCTCACGCTGGGACCCCCTCGGGCCATAGGCCTTAACCAATGACGCACCTATAGTAAAGGGTGCCGTAAGATACTATGGCCAGGGGGCTTACGCCCTGAGCCATTTCCCAGCTTTCCCCGGGTAGAGTTGGATGTCTGATTATTTGCAACGTGGTATTTGCTCGTTGGCTCTCAGAGTGTACGGACGTGTTGTGAAAATTAGTGTTAGTCATGGTTAGGGTCACTTAAGACATTAGTTTTTGGTTATTTAGATTGTTGAAGTGTACAGTAAATCGTTTCTTATAAATTCGATCGTCGATTCTCTTAATTTAAATTGTAAATGGATGACTGTGTTTTCATCAGTATTGTATTTTGTAATAAATTCCACTTCTGAATATAACAATATATACATATATATACGATTGTGAACGAGGCAGACTAGTGGAAGCAAAAATATTTTCACTTCTTCTCTGGAAACACTCCACCGAATCGGAAACGAAAGTGTTATGTTAATGAGGACGCAGTGTCTTAACACTATCTTTCCAAGTATTTCCAACACCAACACTACAATATTTGACGGTCACAGACAGGACAGTGTCAATAAAATATAGTTATTTATATACATATACAATCTAATTTAGTTCCAAATATTTCCACTTCGACAAAAACGTAAGTAATGAGCGTACCTAATTCTAGTTTAAGTCATGCGGCAATGGTCATCAGCTAATGACATCCCTTGACGATCGTTAAGGCTTAGGATATGCATTTTATTTTTCCCCTTCACAGTCAGCGTGTTTCCTTTCCATGACCCGTTTTCCTGGTTCAAATGAAATATTCGCCACAAGCTTCATACGAGTGAAAAGAATATTAATGAAGGCCTACATAGTACGACACAATGTAATTAAGTTCTTATGTAGATATGTAGTTGGTCATATTCATAAAGGCTTATTTCAGGTTTACATATTCTTTGAAACTTTGGCTTATACGTAAATTATATGTATTTTTATTAAGATGAAAATTGCCTACTAAGTTGAGATTATACTTTTCATTTACTAACGTGAGTTACGCAAAGCATGAATACGTGAACTAAAATGAATAAAATATTTGTCATTTTATGTAACGTTTATTTTTGTGTAAAAGTTATAATATGTTTTTATAGATCCGTTCGTTAGTCCATTGCATGCGCCTCCAGCGTGTTGGCCACTTAAGCCTGGTCGCTCTCTGTAGGTATGTCGGAATAACAAGCATGGAGCGGACACTGGCAAATCCATCCAATCTGTCCAATGGTTAGACTTGTGGTAAAATGTAGTTTCCAGAGCAAACTCATTTATGTATATATATATATATATATATATATATATATATATATATATATATATATATATATATATATATATATATATATATATATATATATACTGTGTGCCTCGTCAGTGTATCTGGTGGGCATTGCGTTTGAAAGGGATCCCTGAGGCCTATATTGAGATTATCAAAGATATGTATCACAATTCCGCTTCCATGGTAGGACTGCTGTTGGCGACACCATACCTTTCCAGATTACAGTAGGGGTTCACCAGGGCTCAGCTCTTAGCCCATTCTTATTCAACGTAGTGCTAGATACTGTCTCGGCTCACATCCAAGACCAGCCTCCGTGGCTAATGATGTATGCCGATGACATAGCACTCGTTGAAGAGAACCGGCTGATGCTAGAGCGTAAAGTGAACCTCTGGAATGGTACGCTTGAGAACGGCGGTCTTAAACTAAATGTATCGAAGACCGAGTACATGGCTTGCGGGAGACCGGACTCGAGCACTATCCATATAGGTACTGAACCAGCCGCTAAGTCGGAAAAGTTCAGGTACCTCGGATCCATTATGCACGAGCCTGGAGGCATCGATCACGATATTCATGGTCGGATAAGCGCTGCCTGGGCCAAATGGCGGGAGGTCACTGGTGTGGTCTGTGATCGCAGAATACCAATCAAACTCAAGGGGCTGATATATAAGAGCATCGTTCGACCGGTTCTTTTATACAGCAGCGAATGCTGGCCAGTACTATCTCGGCACACTCAGGAGCTTCATGTCACGGAAATGAAGATGCTGAGATGGATGTGCGGCGTAAAGCGGTCTGACGGCATACTTAACACATTCATTCGAGTTAGTCTTGGAGTCCGTGACATAGCGGATAAGCTCCAAGAGCGTCGCTTGAGATGGTATGGCCACGTTGCGCGCCGCCCTACGAACTATGTAGGACGCAAGTGCCTTTATATGTTTGTCCCTGGAGTGAGGCCTCCCGGACGCCCAAGGAAGCGCTGGTTGGATGTCGTGATGCAGGATATAAGAGCCAATGGTCTAACCGCTGAGGACGTAAAAGATCATGCAAAGTGGAGTAAGCTTAGTATGAAGGCAGATCCTGGCACAGCAAGCCGGGATTAATGCCAGGAAGAAGAAGAAGATATATATATATATATATAAACCTTTTTACGTCTGTCCACCAATAACTCGGTAACTACGCTCTTCTCTCTACGCGAACCACCCAACACTTTTGTGTTACAACATAACAACTCGCCAAATATTATTTTTTTAGGTTTCATTTAAAGTACATTTTCATATTGTAACATCAAATAAGAAAAATTTACTCGACGCTGTGAACAATCTTGAAAGTCTTAAAAAATAACTATTGTACAAGAGTGATTGTGGCTTGCATTATTATAACCCACAAGCTCTTTTTGAACGTGCTTCACCCTGATTAAAAGTCATTAAATATATTTATTCATACTAGAGGCATAATATCGTAATGTAACAATAGTGTCATAAACTTAACATTTGTATCGCCGATAGAGTGTGGTGTAAAGGGAACTACATTTTGGCAAAAAAAGTAAGTAGATAGGCTCAAATAAGATATGAATTTCGTTAAGCGAAATATTAACAGTTTAATTTAATTATTGTGAGTAGATACACTAATAACTAGTGCGAGTGTCTGTTTACAGTTTTTATTTAAAATGGTTGGCGATATTATATGATACAACAAGAGTAAAGATATGTTGATACGCTTAAAAGTTTTAATTAGTCCCCTTCAACAATCTATATACATAATATTTGTCTGTTTGCGCTTTCTCTGGAAGTCACATTTAAAATTTTATATATAAAAGAAGTAAAACGAAAATTATAGATACCCATCTATAATTTTTGTTTTCGAATTGGACATTAGATGTGTATTTGAAAAACATTTTAAATATTAAAAAAGCACTACCTCATCATAGAAAAGTGTTTGTAGATATTAAATTATTGCAGAGAGACAGACAGCTCAAACATATAATACCCTTCCTTTTGCCTCGAGTGTTAATAACATTAAGACTGCAAACTACAAGAAACACGAAATCTGAACAAGAAATCTGCACAGGCTTTTTATGAATTATTTTTACTATGATTGTAAATATCTTTTTATCCGAAATATTGACACAATATTTTTTTTCTCTAATCCCTTCTCTTACTTGTAAGAGAGTTATAAATTCAAATTCAATTCAAATTCAAAATATTCTTTATTCAAATAGGCTTAAGCAAGCACTTTTGAATCGTCACAAAAATAAAATTACCACCAGCTCGGAATGCGGTTCTGCTGAGAAGAGCCGGCAAGAAACTCAACAGTTGCTCTTTTGATGAATATTGAATAGTTACAGTTTCATTGTTTAATACAATAGTGGCTGTCCCGCATGAAATTCAAATGACCTTAATTAAATACATTTTTATCATTTGAATATTTTTCGACAGAGTAGTACCTACGCTTTCATAATTAACTTTAATTTCAACATTCACTTTAAATTCACTTGTGGTAAATTCAAAATACACTACGGAATACTATCATAGATACGTATACTCAGACCCATAAATGATTTATTTACTTTTGGAGGCGATAACTAGGCGTCACAAATTTGTCCTTGTTTCTCGTCCCAATCGTGCGTCTGTCACTGTTGCTAAAGAACTGAATCTGTTGCCGGACAAACAAAATATTGTAAAATATATATTGAAAAGTAACAAAAAGGTTGTTACCATTATTTAACAATAACATCAATTTTTCGGTATATAATAAAAAAAACAATAACTATATGAAAATTAAATTGAACACAGCTTAAACTTATTATAACTTATTATAACATATATTTTTTTTTATCGAGAGCACGTGCATGTGTATAATTGCTATAAAAATCTGTCCTTATGTACGAGTTTATATTTATATCAAATATCATCAAATAGTATAACGTCACAGATGGCTCCTATCATATAACTGCATTGGTACCTATACGACATAAATACATATATCAAACAGAAGGAGCATTGAACAAAGGCAACTAATCAACAAAGGCACCTTTGACCAGCACTATATCATCAACCTGGTCACCAGTAAAATTGAAAGCCTATGTCAAACTGTCTTTATAGTTTGTAGAATGTTAAATTAATATCATTTTAAATTGAATATTCCAGACATGAATTGTGATATACTAGAATATAAATTATCAATATAATATATTATATTAAAATTATTTTGTAAATCCATCGTGGCGTAATGGAACATTTGATTGTAAAATTGGTTCGATTCGATACCTTTCTGGTAAGACAGAGTGCGGCGTTAAGTAAGGCAAGCAATACTCAATGTCTAAATTTCAGCTCGATGTGTATTGAAATCGTGTTTTAGAGGAGACTGGTAAAGTTTTACAAAACTTCGCTTTCGGCTATGAGGTCAATATCAACATAGCATATTGTATGAAAGGTAGAGGGTAAGGAGAACCATCTCAGTACCTACAGTTGAAAATATTTCATTGAAAAATAACAAATATATATGTATCTTTAAAAAAATCCAATCATTTATCTACGTTTTCTCAGCAGTTTTAGAGGCTATGTACATGTTTTTTATGCGAACCCTATTCAATTTTAATTGATAGGAGAACATTGTACAAGGAGTTGAAAAAAAATGTTGCAACCTCCGTCAGTCTGCCCTTGGGTTGTTAAGTTCAAACAGGTCACTTCTTTATCTTTTAGAGTAATTTCATATGTATTATATATAATGTACCTATAGTAAAAGTCAATCGTCATTCTAAATGTCTATCTGAGAAATAATGATTTAAAGCTGAAAATTATGTTGTATACATATAAAAAACATGTTCTTTTTGTTATCTTTCTTTGCTTAGTTTTTTTTATATTTAATTATAAAACAATATAATACAGATTTATTTTAATCGTTATTTATTTAATTAGTTTTTATTCGTTTTAAGTCGTCGTTAATATGATAGTTTTTCAAAGTATTTTTTTCATATATTCCGCATCATTTTAGGGTACTTTCGTATAGAATGGATGTCATTGCCGCTGTTTGTCTACCAAACCGAGAAAGAAAAAATAATTATTTTCATACTTTATTTTACATTTTACGCAATTCAAATCAGTTCCTCAATCGCCGCCGCATTTGCAGTCAAAAACCGTCCCACCCGTATATTATATTTTCTGTAACATTTTAAAATATTTAATAAATTTTTATATAACAAATATCGTCTAACGCCATCTAGTGCGAATATTATAAAACTTTTGGACACCTACAGTCTTATTTACAAACTTTGACTAGTGTTAGATTAAATTTACTCCAAGACTTACTATTAGATTAGGTAACTAACACATTAATAAACCCGGAGTAAGGATGTAATTATCTAATCCGAATCTACTCTCGGATTTTAACTTATTCCTAGGAGCTACATGGTTTAACGTCTGAGTATGCATAGACACTAATCAGTATACTGTGGCATAGCAGTGTTTGTTACAAAACATAACCTTAAAATTATATAGTTTGATGTTTGTTCGTGTGGTAATATATTGTTTAGTGATTTAATAAATAGGTTCATAAGTTTCGTGCATTATAATGGATATAGACTATTTCGTTAATGATTTGGAAATGATAGAAGAAATCGAAGATAGGTCTCTATTAATGAGACGTGTAAAATTGTACAAAGTACGCAGTAATCCATTTGAAGACCTGCGAGATGATGAGTTTAAAAGCAAATACCGTTTTACACGGTCAACTGTTTATTTTATTATCCAAATGGTGCAAAATGACTTGGCCGGCGACGCAAGAGGTGGCTTTATACCTCCTCATTTGAAAGTTCTAACTGCGATAAGGACCTGGGCTCGTGGAGAGGTAAATAAACTATTTAGTTACCTACTTAGCATAATCTACAGTAATTTATAGTATCTACTGTAAATTAAGTCATTGTACCTATATTATTTACCTACCTATGTAGATATAAGTATAAGTACAAGCAAGTTCTATATAGGTAGGTATAGCTACCTACAATCTGAAAACATTGTGTTTTGGCTGATTACTACTATTAAATAAATATTTAGTTAGGTACCTATATTGTTGAATAGTGTATAATCTAGAAAGTTTTAAATTTCTCTACTGAATTTTACAGATTCAAGATGATGCAGGAGATCTGAGTGGATTCAGTCAGCCTACGGTATCTCTTGTGTGTAAACAAGTTGCATTAGCAATAGTCAAACACAGGGGTCAATGGATAAAAATGCCAATAAGTAACCAAGAACAAAACAGAGTAATTGCTAGTTTTTATGCAATTTGTGGCTTTAGACAAGTCATAGGAACAATTGACTGTACCCACATTCGTGTTCCAAAAGTAGCCGGAGATGTTGGACAGTATTATATTAATAGAAAAGGATACAGTTCATTAAATGTTCAAGTAAGTTTTCAGTTTTATTTCACATTAAAAATTGAACAATAATTATTGTATTTACATATATTCATATGCTATTAAAAACTTATGTCAATGTAATCAATTATCTCTTTTTGTAGGTTGTCTCAAATGCAAATCTACAAATCATGGATATAGTGGCACACTGGCGAGGCAGCACACACGATTCTAGGATATTCAATGAGTCTCGATTGAAACAAAGGTTTGAGAGAGGGGAATTTAAGGGACGACTATTAGGAGACTCTGGTTATGCCTGTACTCCCTATCTTTTTACTCCATTGTTGCATACCACATCAGTTAAGGAAGAAAGGTATAACAGAGCCCATATCCAAACTCGTAACACAGTGGAACGATGTTTTGGTGTATGGAAGCAACGATTTCGGTGTCTCCTAAGAGGTTTTACAACTAAATTGGAAAATACCAAGATATATATTATTGCTTTGGCAATATTGCACAATATTGCCTTGCAAAAAGAAGATATGGTCCCAGAAGCTCAATCTAGTAATGTTCCAGTTACACAAGCAGAAAACATTTCAACAAGAGGAAATGCAGCAAGAACAGCATTTATAAGTGAAAATTTTTAGCAATTTAATAGTATATCTTATTTTATAAATAAAACATAAATAAGTATAAAAATTTATTTTAATTAATTATAGCCTTATAACTTTAAATACGAGCTTCTCTAACTTTTCTTATTTCTAAATTTCTTTCTCTAACAATACACATTTAAATTTTTCATTTTGAATATCCATATGAATTTTGTGCTCAGCTTCCATTATGTCCAACCGTCTCTGGTGTTCACTATCTTTTAACTTTTTTGAATATTCCAACATGCTGGTTACATAGTCATTGCTCTAGAAAAAATAAATTGACAATATAATTTATTTGATTATGAAAATGTATATAAGTCTTAGGTGGATGAAAATCATCAGTGATGATCCTTTAGTATAAGTATAAGTATTTATGGTGAATATCAAGTAAATTACCTTATTTGCCTTAGAACAATTTTTATACACCTTTTTTGGTTTAAATATCTGTAAAATAGAAATAATATCAGAATTATTTTTAAATCTGCATAGTTTCACAGTAAAAAAATAAAAATAAGGTACAATTTTTGCATACATTTTTTGCTGCCAATGCTTCTGTATTTCTTTTTACTGGTGTTTCAGTGTCAGTCATGTTTTCTTGGGAAATCTATGTAAAATGTTCATGTTATGCATCATATTTAATGCTTTACTAATCACTTGTGTACATTACAAGTGATTTAGTAAAGCATTATTATTGGCATTAATTATATCATCCTGATTCCACTGTTGAACAAAGAGGTTTACCACTTAGTGAGAGATCATGGCTGGCTTCTGGTCGTTCTGGTCGCAGTTTAAGATCTACCCAGGTCCAATATTCACATATACATACACCATGAAAAAATGTGTTATTCATTCAAACACCTTTCTTTAGTAACACTTTTTAAGAAAGGTAATAATAGCGATGATAAGAAGATGATTATAATAACTTACATCTGTTCCCTGACCTTCCAACTTTGTCTTTTCATTACCAAATAAATCAAGTGGAACAAGTATATCACTTTTCTAAAACAAAGCAGAAAATAAAAAGTAAAAATGTTTTATAGTATTACTCATACTAAACAGAATATTAATTTTATTACAAATGACTATCAACTAACCTGTAATGTGTAGGTAAATGATTCCGTGTCAGTTTCCATTTCTCCTTTACCTCGTTAGCGGGGTGACAATCTGCAAGACAAAATATATTATCAATTTGCTTATATTTGCAGTTTAGAAGTATAAAAGTAGGTATTTAACTGGTTAGCTACACTGCTATACTCTATTAATACATTACTCTCTATTAATACTACTCTATAAATACATTATGGTAACATATACAACCAAATTGGTCAGGAAATATACATACAGTTCCATCTGAATCATATATATTTTCATCCTGTAACAACTCTGCAGGATTCAGTAAATCAATTATTGTAATTTCTTCCTGACTGGGTGATGTAGGTTTCCCACCACCACCAGTTTTACTGATATCTTTTTTAAAAGAACTAAATATTTTTCGGGCATTTATTTTCATCGTCTTCCACTGAATCTTTAATTGATTTAGTGAGCGTGATCGTTGATTTAATTCATTAAATCTGTTTATGTAAAGATGATTAGTATGAAAAGATGATTAACCTAGCCATATGATTAGGTAATTTAGTAAATGTATTAATAGGTATTCCATATATCAAAAATCATAATTGTACTTACTGTTTGTGAACTTCTTCCCAAGCTTTAATTTTTGATTTGTTAGTATTATTATCCAAGCATTATTTTCTATAATTGGAGCATACTCCTTCAGCACCGATCGAAGTAATTCCTGTAACAGTAAACCAATATCAAAAATAATCTCTACCAATAAATAAATCAAAGATGAAATTAGTATCACAAGTTTTTAATTTACCTTTTCTTCTTCATCCCAGTTAATGGAACGATTGCGTTTTTCTTTTTGGCTCTTAAACATTGTTAAATTATTTCTTATTAAAAATTTACCAAATATCACAAAACAAAACTCACAACTTTCAGAAACTTTTTGAAATTACCACGAACACCGAGTTTTCTTAATTCTTGACAGCCTAAATCCACAACAATTGTCAAATATGTTGACATGCATCTAGCTGTCACTGTCTAAAATATCCATAATTACATTTAGTTCATTCTTTTTACTTTTTAAAAATCCGTGGGTTGCCATTACATACATCTTAATCTCGGTGTAAGGATTGTATTGCTACTCCGAACTTACTGCGAGTTTATTAATGTCGTCATTAATACAACGCTATTCTTACGTTAATCTAGAATTAGCTAGTCGGAGTGTAACTGGGAAGTAAGGGAGGAGTAGGGATTTTTTATAAATAAGACTGTTACAGTCTTATTTATAAAAAATCCCTACTCCTCCCTTACTTCCCAGTTACACTCCGACTAGCTAATTCTAGATTAACGTAAGAATAGCGTTGTATTAATGACGACATTAATAAACTCGCAGTAAGTTCGGAGTAGCAATACAATCCTTACACCGAGATTAAGATGTATGTAATGGCAACCCACGGATTTTAAAAGTAAAAAGAATGAACTAAATGTAATTATGGATATTTTAGACAGTGACAGCTAGATGCATGTCAACATATTTGACAATTGTTGTGGATTTAGGCTGTCAAGAATTAAGAAAACTCGGTGTTCGTGGTAATTTCAAAAAGTTTCTGAAAGTTGTGAGTTTTGTTTTGTGATATTTGGTAAATTTTTAATAAGAAATAATTTAACAATGTTTAAGAGCCAAAAAGAAAAACGCAATCGTTCCATTAACTGGGATGAAGAAGAAAAGGTAAATTAACAACTTGTGATACTAATTTCATCTTTGATTTATTTATTGGTAGAGATTATTTTTGATATTGGTTTACTGTTACAGGAATTACTTCGATCGGTGCTGAAGGAGTATGCTCCAATTATAGAAAATAAATGCTTGGATAATAATACTAACAAATCAAAAATTAAAGCTTGGAAGAAGTTCACAACAGTAAGTACAATTATGATTTTTGATATATGGAATACCTATTAATACATTTACTAAATTACCTAATCATATGGCTAGGTTAATCATCTTTTCATACTAATCATCTTTACATAAACAGATTTAATGAATTAAATCAACGATCACGCTCACTAAATCAATTAAAGATTCAGTGGAAGACGATGAAAATAAATGCCCGAAAAATATTTAGTTCTTTAAAAAAGATATCAGTAAAACTGGTGGGGGTGGGAAACCTACATCACCCAGTCAGGAAGAAATTAAAATAATTGATTTACTGAATCCTGCAGAGTTGTTACAGGATGAAATATATATGATTCAGATGGAACTGTATGTATATTTCCTGACCAATTTGGTTGTATATGTTACCATAATGTATTTATAGAGTAGTATTAATAGAGAGTAATGTATTATAGAGTATAGCAGTGTAGCTAACCAGTTAAATACCTACTTTTATACTTCTAAACTGCAAATATAAGCAAATTGATAATATATTTTGTCTTGCAGATTGTCACCCCGCTAACGAGTAAAGGAGAAATGGAAACTGACACGGAATCATTTACCTACACATTACAGGTTAGTTGATAGTCATTTGTAATAAAATTAATATTCTGTTTAGTATGAGTAATACTATAAAACATTTTTACTTTTTATTTTCTGCTTTGTTTAGAAAAGTGATATACTTGTTCCACTTGATTTATTTGGTAATGAAAAGACAAAGTTGGAAGGTCAGGGAACAGATGTAAGTTATTATAATCATCTTCTTATCATCGCTATTATTACCTTTCTTAAAAAGTGTTACTAAAGAAAAGGTGTTTGAATGAATAACACATTTTTTCATGGTGTATGTATATGTGAATATTGGACCTGGGTAGATCTTAAACTGCGACCAGAACGACCAGAAGCCAGCCATGATCTCTCACTAAGTGGTAAACCTCTTTGTTCAACAGTGGAATCAGGATGATATAATTAATGCCAATAATAATGCTTTACTAAATCACTTGTAATGTACACAAGTGATTTAGTAAAGCATTAATATGATGCATAACATGAACATTTTACATAGATTTCCCAAGAAAACATGACTGACACTGAAACACCAGTGAAAAAGAAATACAGAAGCATTGGCAGCAAAAAATGTATGCAAAAATTGTACCTTATTTTTATTTTACTGTGAAACTATGCAGATTTAAAAATAATTCTGATATTATTTCTATTTACAGGATTGTAACCAAAAAGGTGTAATAAACAATTGTTCTAAGGCAAATAATGTAATTTACTTGATATTCACCATGAAATACTTATCTTATCTCAAAGGATCTCACTGATGATTTTCATCCACCTAAGACTTATATACATTTTCATAGCAAATAAATTATATAGTGTCAGTTATTTTTTCTAGATCAATGACTATGTACCAGCATGTATGGAATATTCAAAAAGTTAAAAGATGTGAACACCAGAGACGTTGGACATAATGGAGCTGAGCACAAAATTCCTATGGATATTCAAATGAAAAATTTAAATGTGTATTGTTAGAGAAAGAATTTAGAAATAAGACAAGTTAGAGAAGCTCGTATTTAAAGTGTAAGGCTATAATTAATTAAATAAATTTTATACTTATTTATGTTTTATTTATAAAATAAGATATACTATTAAATTGCTAAAAATTTCACTTATAAATGCTGTTCTTGCTGCATTTCCCTCTTGTTGAAAATGTGTTTCTGCTTGTAGTACTGAACATTACTAGATTGAGCTTCTGGACCATACTTCTTTTGCAAGGCAATATTGTGCAATATTGCCAAAGCAATAATATGATTCTTGGTATTTTCCAATTTAGTTGTAAAACCTCTTAGGAGACACCGAAATCGTTGCTTCCATACACCAAAACATCGTTCCACTGTGTTACGAGTTTGGATATGGGCTCTGGTTATACCTTTCTTCCTTAACTGATGTGGTATGCAACATGGATTAAAAAGATAGGGAGTACAGGCATAACCAGAGTCTCCTAATAGTCGTCCCTTAAATTCCCCTCTCTCAAACCTTTGTGTTCAAATCGAGACTCATTGAATATCCTAGAATGCGTGTGTGCTGCCTCGCCAGTGTGCCACTATATCCATATTTGTAGATTTGCATTTGAGACAACCTACAAAAGGAGATAATTGATTACAATTGACATAAGTTTTTAAGTAGCATATGAATATATGTAGAATACAATAAGTATTGTTCAATTTTTAAATGTGAAATAAAACTGAAAACTTACTTGAACATTTAATGAACTGTATCCTTTTCTATTAATATAATACTGTCCAACATCTCGGCTACTTTTGGAACACGAATGTGGAGTACAGTCAATTGTTCTATGACTTGTCTAAAGCCACAATTGCATAAAAAACTAGCAATTACTCTGTTTTGTTTCTTGGTTACTGATTGGCATTTTTATCCATTGACCCCTGTGTTTGACTATTGCTAATGCAACTTGTTTACACACAAGAGATACCGTAGGCTGACTGAATCCACTCATATCTGCCTGCATCATCTTGAATCTGTAAAATTCAGTAGAGAAATTTAAAACTTTCTAGATTATACACTATTCAACAATATAGGTACCTAACTAAATATTTATTTATAGTAGTAATCAGCCAAAACACAATGTTTTCAGATTGTAGGTAGCTATACCTACCTATATAGAACTTGCTTGTACTTATACTTATATCTACATAGGTAGGTAAATAATATAGGTACAATGACTTAATTTACAGTAGATACTATAAATTACTGTAGATTATGCTAAGTAGGTAACTAAATAGTTTATTTACCTCTCCACGAGCCCAGGTCCTTATCGCAGTTAGAACTTTCAAATGAGGAGGTATAAGCCACCTCTTGCGTCGCCGGCCAAGTCATTTTGCACCATTTGGATAATAAATAAAAGTTGACCGTGTAAAACGGTATTTGCTTTTAACTCATCATCTCGCAGGTCTTCAAATGGATTACTGCGTACTTTGTACAATTTTACACGTCTCCAATATAAGACCTCTCTTCGATTTCTTCTATCATTTCCAAATCATTAACGAATAGTCTATATCCATTATAATGCACGAAACTTATGAACCTTTTATTAAATCACTAAAACTATAATTACCACACAACAACATCAAACTATATAATTTTAAGGTTATGTTTTGTAACAAACACTGCTATGCCACAGTATACTGATTAGTGTCTATGCATACTCAGACGTTAAACCATGTAGCTCCTAGGAATAAGTTAAATCCGAGAGTAGATTCGGATTAGATAATTACATCCTACTCCGGGTTTATTAATGTGTTAGTTACCTAATCTAAGCGTAAGTCTTGGAGTAAATTTAATCTGACCTAGTCAAAGTTTTAAATACCACTGTTATGGGTTTAATTGGATATGTTAGCTACAATTCAGTTACATAAGTCTTGTATAATTCTTACATAATCCATCTCACATAAGATGT
>JAEIOK010000095.1:0-24830 GCA_019049475.1 Eueides isabella | reverse complement strand
CCCGTCAGAACCTGCACCAGTCTGAATGTCAGGAAACCAAACCGTCTTTCGACCCAACGCTTCAGGTGAGGCCGGATTGCCTCCACCGTCGCTAAGCCCGCCACAGGTGACCCTAGATACACCATCCACCGCTGGATCAGAGCTTCGTCTGCTCCGCGCGATATCCTCCCGCGATGGTTGCAAGTTTCGCGATCGCTCGCTTACGCGGAATGCATGTACTCTGGCAAGCACTTCCGCCTGCAATTCCCAAGGCGGATCACTTGCCAGGAGGGTCGCCGCCGTCCAAGACACCGTACGATACCCTCGGATCCCTCTAACCGCTATGAACCGCTGCGCTGTTCGCAAAAGGGCCTTATTGCGAGTGGTGAGAGAATCCGCCCACACAGGAGAACCATACAGAGCCATTGATTTCAACACACCGACATAAAGCTGTCGGCATGTAGCATCCGGCCCTCCAACATTTGGCAGAAGCCTGCCGAGGGCCCCGGCGGCGTCCAATAGTTTCGGCGCAAGCTGGGCGAAGTGTGAAGCAAACGACCATCGTCCATCCAGGGTCAGACCCAGATACTTCATCTGAGTCCGTACCTCCACTTCCTGTCCCTGTATGAGCAGAGTAGCCCCACGAGGAGGGCCTCTACGTGGGCCATGGAATAGGAGGGCCCCAGTCTTGGACCTTGAGACCTTCAGACCCAGCATCTCAATACGTCCTATAAAAAGGCTGGTGCCGGCCTCCGCTAAGCGTGCAGCTTCCTCATAATTTGATCCCCGAGCTGTGACGAGAGTGTCATCGGCATAGCAAATGACACTCATCCTGGGAAAAAGACGACAACGCAGAAGCCAGGCGTATCCGAGATTCCACAGTAACGGACCCAATACTGACCCCTGTGGGACCCCGCAATTGAACCTTCGTTGACCGATCCGACCGTCGGCCCCAATCCACAACACTACTATAGAGGCACTCTGTGATACCGCAGAGCCTCTCTTAAGGTCTCAAACGGCAAACTGTTAAAGGCGTTGACCACGTCTAATGAGACGGCAAGCAGAACATCTGTCTCTGTTGTTGCAGCTAACGACCGAGTCTTTAAGGCGTTTAGGGCGTCGATAGTTGATCGACCAGCCCTAAACCCGAATTGAGCCTCTGAAATACCCGGGCCTACCTCCTCTAAATGTTGAATAAGACGAGAGGCAATTATCTTTTCTAAGATTTTGCCCGTCTCGTTCAGCAACACTATTGGCCTATATGCGAAAGGGGAATCCTGAGGTCGACCCCCTTTGCGTAGTAGACACAACGCTCCTTCCTTCCAGATCTTTGGGAACTGTCCTGTTAAAAGGCACTAATTAAGCAGTTCCCGAAAATTTTCGTTTAAATATTCCAGGGCGATACTTAAAGCCCCTCCTGGAATACCGTCCGGTCCCGGAGCCGTCTTCTTGGCCCTTAGTCTCTCGAGTGCTAAGTTAATCTCCTCTTCACTTATACGACGGGGGGTCTCATGTAATTCTCCCTCTTGCTCTGAGAAATAGGCCATTCTGGGAGGAACATGTCTAGGTGGATCCGGAAACAACGTCACCACAATTTGCGAAAGAAAATCCGGTAGTAGCGTTTCCGTCAATAGAGCGCCCTGTACGCGAAGTTTATTTCGGGCAGCGAGGTAGGGACGCCCCCATGGGTCCCTATTCAAGCTTGCTAACATTGCATGACGGGCCTCAGACTTTGCTTGCCTAATGGCAAGCTTTAGGGCGTTTTTTTCGTTCCTTGTACTTACTGTATAGCCGTCTTTCAAACACAGGGTCGAAACCATCCCTTCTTCGGTACCTTGCATACATTCTACGAGCTTGTATGCAGGCCACTCGTAGTTCGGCAATATCAGGCGTCCACCAATACACTTGGCGGTAACAACAGTGCCCTTGGCATTGCCGCATCACATACGTGTGCCAATGTCTTGTTCATATCACTTGCCCAATCATTAGTGTTGGAGTAACTACTTACTCCCTTTTGCTGATAGCACCACTTGGCCACTATAGCAGCCTCTTTAGCCAGCTCTCTATTAAGTCGGCTGAGAGCCCATCTCGAAAACCTATGAGAGGAGCTTCTGGAAGGAGCCTCTGGAACCGGCTGGTCAGAAACCTCAAACCTGACATATAAATGGTCTGACAAAGTCTCCACATCTTCCTCTACTCTCCAATTTAAAATGTTACGTGCGACGGATGAGGTAGCAAATGAAAGATCTACCACGGACCCTCCGTTGTGCCGCACGCAAGTAAACGATGTTCCAACATTAAGAAGGGTCAGATTAGAGAGTAGGGCCCACACTTGAACGGCTTTACCCTTGCTATTAGTAATGGGGTTGCCCCGCGCTCGGGATTTGGCATTGAAGTCGCCGAGGATTAAAATTTTTCTCGAAGATTGTCGACAGACTGCAGCTCTGACAGTGTCCAGAAAATTCTCAAATTCCGCCAGGCTACGATTAGGGGAGAAGTACACACCAATAATAATGTACTCCCTCCACCCTGCCACGACATATCCCGAGCCTCTCTCTAAAGCTGAAAGGGATGAACCGATAATGCTTCTACATACTATAGCAACTGAGCCGTCCAAGTCACTAATCCAGAGAGGGCGATTAAGAACAAAGTACGGTTCACATACTGCACCAACGTCGATATTCCACTGTGCCATGGACTGTAGCAACAGATCCTGTGCTCTGGCAGAGTGGTTTATGTTAGCCTGGAGGAAGTATGCCTGTCGCTTATCCATTATCCTGACATAACACAATCCTCTTCGTCCAGACGGCTTTCAGCTTCAGAAGACGCTCTGATTTCTTGAACATCTTTGCCCTTAACAAGCGGAGGGCGACAGTTGGCACCACCCATTATGTGCCCAGCTGGAATTTTCGCATCAGTGCATACCATATACCGTGGCACGGCTTTGCACGTTTGAGACTTGTGCCCTTCACATCCGCAGCGAAAACAAAGGTGATCTCGGACGATAGCTGACGGACACCGAGGCCGAGAGTGTCCTAACGCAAAACACCTGAAACAACGTAAAGGGCGCTCCCTCAAAACCTGAACCTTTGCAGAGCTCCAACCTACCAAGATACGCCCTTTAGCTGCTATAGACTCGCCCACATCTAATGGGCACCGTACCACCAATGTCCCTCCAGGGCCATGAGACATATCTGATACCGTTACAGTATCAGACGCACATCCACTGACGCGAACTACAGCATCTATCACTTTATCTTTCGTAACTGAATCATCCAGGCCCACTAGTTTTAAAGTAGCGACTTTATAAGGCCTGGTGACTACAGCCACACCATCCAACAGCACCCGCAAACGCTCAGTCAACAAATCCGCCTGCTCAGCGGAGTGTGCAGCAGCTAGTTCCAGCAGCCTGGCGCCCGAAAACGCCTGGCGCACCGTCAAGCCTTCGGTAATACCCAACTGTACCAGGTCAATGCCCTGCTGCGCTCTCTCTAGTACTTGGGCATAAGAGACTTTTCTAGCAACGGCCTCTGGCGTCAAAGTGACTATTACCGCATTTGTACTTTATGTCCTTGAGGCTGTTTCGACTTAGTATTTGCCGTTCCTTTTGATGTACTAGGGTTAACGGTAGAAGATTTCTTCCCCTTCTTGTTCTTTCTAACCACTGCAGTCCAAGGAATACTGTTAGTCTCGGTCGGTCGGTCTTTCATAGGCGTATGAGCTGGAATATTTTCGCGTCGTGATTTACGCCCAGAGCTCTTTTCAGTTTGCTGATCCACCACCTCTGATTCCGTCTGCGCTACTCTTATGACTCTCTCTCGTGAAGCCATTCTCGCATCGGCTGCCAGGGGAGGACGCAATCGTTTGGCAGGTAAAAGACGCTCTTCAATGCCAGCAAAACGCGCGTCAATCATGGTGCCTACTGAAGAAACTATTGAGCGTTTAAGTTCCTCCAGTATTCCCTCATTGAGTGCAGGCGCTGGAACTACTTGAGGATTCTTTCTATAGGCTGCAAGTGCCATCCTCAAACCCTCCACGTCCTTATTATGGGACTTTAACTCCACTCGAAGGTCTTCCAATTCCTTGTTGAGGCGCCGATTTTCTTCACGCAGTCGACGTACCTCATCGCTTTCGGCCCGAGAGACCAAAGACTCGATAATATCTGATATCGCTGAAGCAGCGTCTTTAAGTTTACGCACATAAGTGCCCTTAACGTGGCTGGATTTCATTGCCACTTCCTGTATAGACGCTACACTTTGTCCGGCATGGGCACGTAGCTCTTCGAGTGAACATGTAGACGTGTCCTTCCTTTCATCTACAACTGAAACATCGTCCGCGTCCGTTGTATGCGTAGATCTATCTCTTTGAGACGCCCATTCAGATAGGCCATGCTCAAAGTCTTCCTCATTTATGTCTATATTCCGGGTTTTTTGTCCTGCACCACCTCGAGTTAAGCCAGAGCCACGTGTTTTCGGGGGTCTACCTCTCCTCGCTGTATGGCATTTAGATCCATGCGATACCTCGGTTTCTGTACCAGAATAAACTTCATTTCTAATCGTCTTGCGCTTGCGCCGCAGACGCCTTACTTCTCCCGAGTCCGAAGCGGACTCTAAAACTCCTACATTGACTTCTTTTGGGTTTATATTATTATATTCCATATTGTTCCCACGAGTATGGGGGAAAAAAAAGTCCGTCCAAGTAGATCCCCCTGTACTTGAATAAGCCTAATAACGCCACGGGTGTCGGCCGGTACCCTGGCGGGGACAGCAGTAGCGACTGATTTTCCCAACAGCCATGCACCCCTCGCGCTGCTTCGCCACTTGGGCTGGGGTATTTTTTATAGAGATTTTCTTCCTCGCAGTCCAGCCGGTGAAGGCAAAACTTTCAGTTCCACTCAAGGTTACGAGACATGACCGCAACCATGAGTGGAGTTCCGATATTCTAGACGCTGGTATATTATACCTACGTAGCGGTAGGATAAGTACACGCCACGCACGCCCCTTTTTCTCGCACTGTGTCCTCTGCTACTCAGAGGAACACACAGAGGAACACCGTCGTGTCAGATTATTCGCCGGCGAGCAATCATTATCCAAAGATCTCCTCTAGGCAATAATTATCCACCGCCCAGGGAGCACCGTCACGCTATACTGCTCGTCTCCCCGAATGACAAAGGCATTCAGAAAAGGCCAGCAGCAAGCGAGCACACGAGGAGGTTATCCGACCTGCCCCCCAAACTGTTCCTAACCTAACCTAACCAAAAAAAAAAAAAAAGAAATGTATAAAGCTCTCCCAATAATATAAAACTGTTCCTTTTTTTTTTTTTTTTTTTTTTTATCGTGAGGAAACCCTTTTACGGGTACGCCACCCGAGTGGGGACTCGAGTGGGTTATGTGGGACTAATGGACCGGCAGATATAGGCCGTCCACACTACCCACTAAAACCTCACGGTGCTCCTCCTCGACCGTCACAGGCCGGGGCTATGGGTGCCATGGATTCGTCCATAGCCTCGGCGACGGGAGCCTGCTAGGCACGTCTCGGAGTCGGGGGTGGTGGGCCACCCTCGACGGCCTGCTCTGAGTAGCGCGCGGGAGCAACCTGCGCGCGCCTACTCGGGCCAGGTTGGTAGGCGATCAGCTTCCCCAAGCTGACCGCCCTCTGGCCGATTAGGGCGGAAGGCGGCGATCGTGTGCCGCCCTCCGGCGACCCGGTCTTTTGCGGCGGACGGCGAGTTCGGAAGAAGCCTCCCTCGCCCGCTCCGTTGCCTCCTTCTCGAGCACCACTGCCTCGCAGAAGGAAGAGACCGCGTCCCACGACGTCTCGCTGCCGGCCATAGCCTTGACTACGGCCGGCAGGGAAAGGTCGTCCCCTATGACACCGCGCCATGCGCGACGTTGAGACGCCCAGGCTGGGCACACCTCCAGCGTGTGCTGGGCCGTCTCTTCGAGGCAGTCGCAGTGGTGGCAGCGGGCGTCGGGCTCCCTCCCAGCGACCCGACACAGATATCTCCCAAAGCAACCGTGCCCTGAGAGTACCTGTGTGGTGCGGAAGGTTAGGACGCCATGACGCCTCGCTAACCACTGGCGGAAAACTGGACGAACCGCCTCGATCGTCCTCTGGCCGGCGGTTGGTGTTGCCAGCCGGGACTCCC
Source organism: Eueides isabella (assembly GCA_019049475.1). Classification (NCBI taxonomy): domain Eukaryota; kingdom Metazoa; phylum Arthropoda; class Insecta; order Lepidoptera; family Nymphalidae; genus Eueides; species Eueides isabella. The sequence goes on along the minus strand of JAEIOK010000095.1, from coordinate 18,703 downwards.
ACTCTTTCATTGCGGCATCCCGCGCCTCCTCCTGTGGTGCTGGCCTTGCCGAAGCCCCGGACGCAAGACCTCGACGTCGGCAATAGACCGACGCCAGAGCAATCGCGTCCAGGTCCCACGGCAGGACTCCTGCCAGCGCACACGCCACCTCACCGGAGACCTGGTCCTGTACCCCCGTATCACCCTGATGGCCATCACCCTCTGCGCCCGCCGCAGCAGGGCGACGTTTTGCCGGTTCAGGGCGTCCGCCCATACGGGAGCACCGTACAGCGCCATCGATCGGACCACTCCGGTGTACAGCCGACGGCTCGAGGCGCTCGGCCACTGACGTTGGGCAAAAGGCGCGCCAAGGCCCCCGCTGTCTTCAACAGCCTCGGGACCATTCGTATAAAATGGTCCCGAAAGCTCCACCTGTTGTCCAAGACAAGTCCGAGGTACTTCAAGCTCCTCTTCACACCAATCGTCACACCGCCGACGACGATGTGGGCCTCTGGTGGAGCGGCCCTCCTCGGAGCATTGAAGTAGATTGCCTCAGACTTGTCTAGTGCAACCTCCAGACCCAGCCGCCGAATCCGCCCGACGACGTGAGCCACGCCAGCTGTCGCGAGCACTGCTGCCTCGCGATAGGTCCTCTGCTGCGCTAAGACCAACGTGTCATCAGCGTAGCAGAGGACCTTTACTCCCGGCAGGGTGCTGCCCCGAACCACCCAGTCGTAACCGATGTTCCAGAGGATCGGACCCAGCACCGATCCCTGTGGAACACCGCACGACACCTCCCAAACTCCCCAGCCGGAGCTTCCAGGAAAGGTCACAGACCTCTCGGAGAGGTAAGCCCCGATGATGCGGCGCAGGTATGGAGGCACCCGATGGTAAATGAGTGCCTCATTGATGCAGTGCCAGGGCATGGAGTTGAAAGCGTTGGCGATGTCTAAAGACACCGCCAAGACTCCTTCGCCCCAAGCCACTGCGTCCTGCGCGTGGGACTTCACCTGCAGGATGGCATCCACCGTGGAGCGTCCACTTCGGAAGCCATACTGGCTGTCCAAGAGGTTTGGACCTGTCCTCTCGAGGTGCTGATGTAGCCTCCTCGCTCCCATCCTCTCGAAAAGCTTGGCGATCTCGCTCAACAGCACAATCGGCCTATAAGCCGAAGCTGACTCCGCCGGGCGCCCCTCCTTCTTGATGAGGACTAGTCTGCCTGTCTTCCACCACTGTGGAATTATGGCTCGAGCCAGACAGGCAGTAAATAGCCCTCGAATGCTTGGCCCCAAGATAGAATGGGCCAAAGCAACTACGCGCCCGGGAATGCCGTCGAGCCCTGGGGCGGTGGTTTTGCCCCGAGATCGTCTCACAGCTTCCTCCAGCTCTTCCTCCAGCACCTCTGGTACGACGCTCTCGTCCTCCTCCTCTTGCGCTGCAGGGCGGGCCATTGATGGAGGTGTAAAGTTGGCCCGCTGCGGGAACAGAGACGACAGCACCCCTCGGAGAGTATCCGGCGGGAGTGTCTGCGTCAAAGGCGGGGCCCAAGTTCGGAGCTTGCCGCGCACCATCCGGTACGGCGTTCCGAACGGGTCCCGGTCTATCCCCGCGAGAGCTTCGTCGTGCGCCGCTCCTTTTCGCACGACCGATCTCCTCCTGCAGCGCTTTCTTCGCCTCGACGTAGGCGCAGTACAGCCGGTCCTCCTCCTCCTGCTGCCGGCGTGCCCGCCTGCGATAGTGCGTGTAAAGGCGTCTCGCCTCAATGCAGATGTTGCGCAATTGAGCGATCTCACCCGACCACCAGTACACTTGCCGCCGTTGAGGGCGGCGCCCGGAGCGGGGCATTGACGCGTCGCAGATACGCGTCATTGCCCTCTGCGCCCAGTTTGCGGCGTCTTCTGCAGACGCCAAGCTCTGGGGCAGCCAGGCTTGCACTATCGCAGCTTCCTCCAGAAGTCCCTTGTCGAGGCACCTCAGTTGCCACCGCGGTCCGTCCTCTCGCGAGGTGCGACCTACAGCTGAAGGCACCGTCGGATGAGTGGAGATCTCGAATTGGATGTAGAGAAGGTCCGAGAGAGTCTCCACATCTTCCAACACTCGCCAACCGTGAACACGGCGCGCTAGGGCCGGGCTCGCGAACGTTACGTCCACCACGGACCCGCCCAGCCTTCGCACGCAGGTGTTGGTCGTCCCCCGATTGAGGACAGACAAACCAGAGGCAACTACCCACTCCGAGAGCGTCGTACCACGCTCAGTCGTCGTTGCGGAGCCCCACACGCTCGACTTCGCGTTAAGGTCCCCCGCGACCAGCACCTCCGCTGGACTATGTCGGTCTAATCATTTCCCCCAAGCGGATTAAGAACTCTTCAAACTCCGCAAGAGTTCGATTGGGGGAAAAGTAGACACCGACGACAACTAGATCGCCGACAAGTGCCGCGACGCATCCCGCCCCCCTCTCGACTCGTGAGAAAGGCGGGGAGCCCGCAGCTACCTGGGTGATAATAGCTACCACCCCGGTGTTGACTGCGACCCAGTTATCACGTGCGGGGACACTGTAGGGCTCCGCAACAACCGCCACCTGAATAGACCACTGCGCCAGGCTTTGGACCAATAAGTCCTGGGCCCTGGCGGAGTGGTTTATGTTCGCCTGCAACACATGGAGAGCCATTATTTGGTGTCCATGTGTTGCACCTCCTCTTGCCTGGCTGGGGCATTTGGATTAGCCACCGCTGGCTCCCTTCCTCCCTTCCGGCCATCCCTCCTCTTCCTCGAGGTGCCGGCCCTGGCGCATGCAGCGCTTCCCACCTTGTGGTCTGCAGGCTGTCCTGCCGCCTCGCAGACCGGGCAGTGAGGTGCTGCCGAGCACTGGTCTTGCTTGTGCCCGGCTTGGCCGCACCTGAAGCACTGCTGGCTTCTGTCCTGTGCACTGCTGCACTTCGCTGCTACATGGCCAACGTCGTGGCAGCGGAAACAACGCCGGACTCGTTGTTGCAGCAGTTGCACCCGCGCGGACACGAAGCCCACAAGCAGCCGCGACCCACCAACCTTTTTCGCCGCCGCAATAGGGCAGCGGACCCAGGCTGAGCCTAAGCCATTGCGGTCCTGCCGGATCTCTCCCACCTTCACAGATCCGACATCGCAGCCCCCGACTCGGCTCACTGCATGCGCCACCTCCTCTGAAGTTGCAGAGTCATCTAGGCCACTGACCCTCAACTCTGCACACTTCATCGGTCTCGCAACCAACACCTCATTTGCGTTAAACACTCCACGTAGTTGTTGGGCTAGGGCATCTGCTTTCTCGCCGCTATTGGTACCAGGTAACTCCAGAACCCTGGCACCAGTAGATGCAACCCTAAGTCGCACGTCCTCAATACCCAGATCCTCCAATTTCACCGCCTGCTTGATCTGGGTAAGGACGTCGCGATACGACATCTCTTTTTGGGCGGCGGCCGGTTGCAACGTGAGGGTCACCGCTGCTGATCGTGGCGGGGGCGGCTTTTGGGGTTTAGCAGATTTCGCCTTCTGCGTGTTCTGCTTCGCCTGGGCTGCCGTCGCCTTCGACTTCCCCTTACGTACGACGACACTCCAACCCTCGGTCAATTGAGCCGGAGCAGGAGGCAGAGGACGTGGCTCCGCTGATGTCGGTTGCGGGGCTTGCTTCAGCGTCTTATTCTTGTTTGCCTTCTTTGTCGGCGCTTGCTTCTGCTTCGGGGCTGGGTTTGCTGGCGCCACCAGGGTCGCGACAGTAGGCTCCGCCACTAATCCTTGAGCGATTGCCTGGCGCTTTCGATCCGCCGCCAATGGAGGACGTATTGGTTTAGCCGGAAGAAGTCTATCTTCCAGCGCCGCCAGCCGCGTGTTCAGTAATGTGCTTACCTGCACCATCACTGAACGAGCCACGTCCTCCTTCTTTCCTTCACCCTCAGGTTCTCGCCTCACAGCTCTAGAGCGCTCCAAGTCGGCCCTCATAAGAGCCATCTCCTTGCGCAACTCCGTAAGTTCTCCAGTTAAGCGAGCGTTCACCGCGCGCAACTGGATTACTTCTTCGTTGGCAGTTTTATTGGCCATAATTTCCATTGCCGTGTTTATAGCGCCAGCCGCCTCCTTAAGGGCTTTTGTGAATGTGCCCTTAAGGTTGCCGGACCTTTTGGCGACTTTGTTTATTATGGCCAGGCTGTCTTCCACTTGGTGCTGTAGGTCCTGCACCAATGGGCCATCAACCTTGGGCCTCACTAAGTCCGGGGAGCCTGAGAGCCTGGAGTTTGCTCTCTTGACCGTTTTCACAATACTGGCGACCTCCTCCTCTGCATCAAGCCGAAGCTCAGAACGCCTGACCGCAGCAACTTTGACCTTCGGCCTGTCCCTCGTCTCCTCAGTACCCGAAGAGCCAGAGTTGCTGATCTTACTTCTGGGCCTCTTTCGGTATTTCCTTGCTTCCGTCAACATGTACGACCTCTGCGATCCCATCGAGATGCAGCTCTCCGCCTCCGATTCTGAGGCCGCCAGAAGCGACCCCGTGACGATGTTGACATCGAGCGGGACCTTCCACTGATGACGGATGCACATTCCGCCAGGTCCAACCACTCGAGAACCACCTTGGCACTCTTCAGTGTAATTTCTCCACTGTTTGGCACAGAAGCCTCAACAGCACCTATAATAGGCGCGTTATTTCCAACTACGCCCTTATCGGGCACCACCACCGTTGCAATCTCCTCGGCCACCACGACTACTCCACCCTGCTCGGCCACTGCAACAACTCCGCCCCTCTCGGGCCCCACCTCGACGCCGCCTTCCGCAGCCACCAAACACTCTCCGCCCTTCTCGGGCTCCTCACCCGCAACACATCGTAAGCCTTTGCCCCCCGCAGATTCGTGGGGCTTGCGTGCCGTAGCACGGAGGGATTCTCCATTGCTGGTACCCTCCTGCGGTATTAAAGAATTTTGACTTGCCGACATGTTCTTTGGTTTGCTGATCCACAGCTTTGGCTTTTCTGTCGGGGTGTGTTCCCCTAGGCCGTGTCCATAACGATGGACTAAAGGCACGCCCATTCCTTGCTGGTTTTGGTCCGCGCCGGGAATAACTCCCGGTCCACTCGCCCGCGAGAGCGAGTGGTTTCCCCTATCCGCCACCTGGGGACGCGCCCAGTAGGAGGACCAGCAACTCCCTTGGGATATAAAACTGTTCCTAACCTAACCTAACCAAAAAAAAAAAAATTAAACATATAAAGCTCTCCCAATAATATAAAACTGTTCCTAACCTAACCTAACCAACAAAAAAATAAGAATGTATAAAGCTCTCCCAATAATATAAAATTGTTCCTAACCTAACCTAACCAAAAAAAAAATAAGAAATGTATAAAGCTCTTCCAATAATATAAAACTGTTCCTAACCTAACCTAACCAAAAAAAAAAATGAAATGTATAAAGCTCTCCCAACAATATAAAATTGTTCCTAACCTAACCTAACCAAAAAAAAAATAAGAAATGTATAAAGCTCTCCCAATAATATAAAACTGTTCCTAACCTTTTTTTTGTTTGTTAACCCGGCAGGAATCTGTTCACAGATACCATCCCAAGCGGGGACTCGGGATGGTTATGCGGGGTTGGGATCTGCCTCAGAAGGAGACAGCCCGACCCGCTAAACCTCCGGGGGTATTCTCCTCGCTGCGAAAACGACAGGGTCACGGGATAAGTGAATTGCTTCCGCAACCCCGTCAGCAGTTGTCCACATCTGGACTCTCTTGTTGGGAGCAGATGGCAAACCAAATGTCCCAGCTCTATGGTTCTCCTACGATGGCCCTCTTCACAAGGATAGCAGATAGCCCCGTCTGCTACCCTTAGTTTTATATGGTCGCCGCTCTTACGGCGGCAGCGAGGCCAAGTAAGCTCGACGCCTTCCGGCCGCCTTTGCCCCGGCGCATTGGATGAGACTCCGTAGCAAGCTCTCTCTGTCTTCCGACTCTTCTTTTGCCGTCATCACGGTCCTCCGCGTATGCCGCAACAGCATGCCAGGCATCCTCACCTCCGACCATGGATTTTACCAAGGCCGGCAGCGACAGATCGTGCCCCACGACTGTCGTAGTATGTCGCGTGAATCCTCCCATGCAGAACAAACTTCGCGCGTGTGGTATGCCGAGTCCTCTACACCCTCGCTGCAGTGGTGACATACAGGAGTCGGCTCCCTTCGCACCACCCGACACAGATACCGCCCAAAGCAAACCGTGCCCCGTCAGTAACTGCGTCAGTCGGTAAATGAGAGGACCTAATTTGGGACTGAACCACTCTTTTAAAAATAGTTGGATAGCAGCCACCACTTCCCGACTAGCTCCCGGAACCATCATTCTTTCAGCCCATACTTCTAAGACTTCTTCCCGCACTTGTTCTCTCCACTGAATTATAACTTGCATGGGCAAGCCCTCCCCTTCTTTGATTCGCGCAAGAGCACACTTCCGGTACACTGTCGCAAGTGCCTCAGCTTCAAGGTCCCATGGCGGTAACCCAGCGAGCGCGCAAGCTCCTTCGTACGACACGGTACGATACGCCCGAGCAACTCTTAGCGCCATGGTCCTCTGCGGGCGACGGAGGAGGACCGCTGTGCGAGGGCTGAGTGAATCCGCCCAAATAGGTGCACCGTACAGCGCCATAGAGCGGACAATGCCAGTGTAGAGCCGTCGACACGTGCTACCCGTCCTCCCAAGTTGGGAAGGATTCTACCCAAACATCCTGCAGTGGCTACCAGCCTCGGGCCCAACCGCCGGAAGTGTTCATAGAATGACCACCGACTGTCTAGGATAAGACCCAGATATTTGATCCACGATCCCACAACGATATTTGCTCCATCTACGACGATGCTACTATCTTGAGGGGGGCCATTGTGGGGTCTATGGAACCATCATAGCCTCTGATTTGTGGAGGCCACCTCCAAACCTATTGCCCTTATACGCCGCACAACCTGCGCAACACCTGCCGTGGCTAATACCGCCGCCTCGTGGTAGTTACTACCGCGAGCAGTCACGAGGGTATCATCTGCATAGCAAGTCACGCTTATACCTATAGGATTTGACCCACGCAGCACCCAGTCATACCGATGTTCTACAGGAGAGGACCTAGGACAGATCCTTGTGGAACACCGCATGACATTGTCCAAACTGTTTCCTAACCTAACCTAACCAAAAAAAAAATAAGAAATGGTATAAAGCTCTCCCATAATATAAAACTGTTCCTAACGTAACCTAACCAAAAAAAAAAAACCCGGACGACGAATTAAAATTATTCGTACAGTTATCGGACTAATAGTCACTTCGATAAATCTAATACATTAGTTACACCCACAACCATTGCGCTTATGTCAAATTATAGTTTATATGTATTTTCAACTATATTAAACTTTTAAAAAATCCACCTAATTCCAGATATTACTATGTGGCAATATTTTAATTACTCATAAACCTTAAGGGAATTGTACCTACAACCATAACATTTACATTTACTTGCTAATATTTCAAAATCTAGTACTTTTTTCAAATTAAGAATCGTATAAGATAATAATATAATAAGTTTATCAGCGGTTCAGTAAAGTTACTGTCTCAGATCTGAATAAAACTGGCACAAAAAATCAGTGGGACATTTCTGTTTTTTTTTTATGGAAAGACGGCAAACGAGCGTACGAGTCACCTGGTGGTAAATGATCACCGTCGCCCACGGCTCCGAGTAACTCCAGAGGAGCTACAGGAGCGTTGCCGTCCTTTAAGGTGGAAAGGCACCGGTGCCCGGTAGTAACCTAATGCGAAACGCAGTGGCCAAGCCACCACTTAACGCCGGTCTTAAATGCCGGGGTGGGTATAATCCGGTCGAGCCTGCCCATTGCGTGTTGCACCGCACTGTAATCGCATCTTACGACACCATCATACCAGGGTGATCCTATTCTAAGCCGGAATCACACGGCTAAAATACAATATTTTGGTCAATTTTAATCAATAAATTACAAAATATTGTCTGTGTTTTCGCGATTGGTTACACTTTTAAATGAAAAACTTACGGATTAATCACGTTCCTATATTGATTGTTAAACAGGTTTTTTGGAAACCCGACGTTTCGAACACTTTACAGTAGTCCGTGGTCACGGTAAACTTTAATAATTCAATGTATAGCTTTGAAATAGACTGGAGCAAGCATTTTCTTCCCAAGGCGTTTAAAATCAATAATTTGTTATCTAATGGATATATATTAAACTCGATAGTTTTGGCAAATACAATACAGTTTAGTGAATGAATATTTCAATTTTCAATCCAAACTCTACAAATCCTCTTGAAAACTATTCAAATCGGACACGTGCAAACAATTATAGACGAGTAAACGCTCAACAATGATCGGGAGATTGTATGGTTCGTCTATACATATTATATTGTTTAAATGAAATGTTGTTAAAATACTGGTAAAACATTTTTTTTTTATAAATAAATACTACCTTTTCGGAAATAAATTTTTAAGGAAAACTAGGCAAGGAGCATAAAAAAAGTTATACATTTTAAATATATACGCTCCCCAATAATCGAGACAATTTTATTTAACTACACGCTATATTGTGCTTACTTAGCAGGGTAGACAAAAAGAAAGCAGGATCGTGAGTGATAGGGCACTCCGTCTCCCCCTTGTATAAAATTATGATTTGTTTCGTTAATCAATATCATCCATATACCAAAAAGTATATATAATAAAAGATTAACTCCCTAGTCTGAGTAATAGCAATATCTGAAACATACTATCGAAAGAGTACTATCGAATCGTTCAAACATTGTTTCGAGCTTTACGCAAATACATATGGGTACAAAACTTTACATTTACCAACGCTTGGAATAAGCTTCTGCGAATATAAAACAACGACGGAACACTTTCAATTGTATTTTTAGCTTATTTTTGTTTCACGCTATATTCCGCATATAACATGGTAAGCTAAGAGAAATTTGAACCTTTTTTTAACCTTGTTTTGGAAACTTTATCTTTTAGCCACTCCGTTCCCATTAAAACACTTTTTTTTCTCTTTACACGAAATTAATGAGGCCAGAGTTACCAGAGCAACGAAGATGAAAATATTAATGATTAATGAACCCAGTCATGGTGCAGAAGAACAAGCGTGCGAGTATAAACGTGACAGATTGTAGGTTCAATCCGGACTATAGGAAATGCAAGCTTTAATATTTTCAAATCAAATATTTAATATTCTTATTTCTTGGTTATTAAAGCAGCAAAGCACTCAACACGCAAAATCTCAAATTTGATAAAAAGTGGGGAACGGAAGGAAATGTCTTATTACTAGGTTCTCAAGTTTCCTTTGCTAGTTACCCTCCCATGTGCGGTATACAGTGAGCAGCTGAGAGTTAAAAAACTTTTTATCACGATAATGGCAACCAGCACTTACCCACCTGGTAAGTGGTGACCGTGCGTCTATAAACACTTGCAACACAAGGGGCATTACCTCGCCTTGCCAACCCTTTAGAAACGTATTTACTCCCCTTTAGAAGAAACTTATAGCAGCAGCTCATTGGAAAAACCTTGGCAGATAGCAGCTCATTGGAAAAACCTTAGCAGGGATTTTTTTTACAATAGTCCGTATAAGAAAATTCATCTGAAACCGTACTTTGCGGAACCACTTCGGCTCCAACGCGTGAACGGGAACTCACTATTGATGGCGCGAGGAGTAATAACAAAGAGTAGCCGTGGGGATCATATCAGTCAATTCGGCTGGATTCTGCTCGTAAGTATAGGATCGTCGAAAAGTCTTATAGCTGGTATGCTGGCGCTTTCGCTTATGATAGGTATAGTACTACAAATGGGGGCGGACTCGCAATTTATATAATAATAGTCTATCCTCAGGGATGAGGTACCGTTTCGCTCGGTTTAGCACACATACTTTTTTAGATTTCAGCTTGGCCTTGCTTTCTAAATGATTTCAGAACTGGACGTCACTGGATATGTTCACACCAAGGATACCTATACTATTCGAGACGGTAAGAGGTAGTGTTTAGGAGTTGAGGTGCCACAAAAAGTGGGGCTTGTTAGCGGTGAACGCACAAACTTGTCTTGGAGAGGGTTGGAGTGCCCTGACCCCAATCGGATATTTTATATAGAGTAATCTCGATTTCGGGCACAAATTGTTAGCGACTTCCACCTACAAAAGAACGAGGGATATTTGTGCGGTTTGCGTATATAGCGTCTCCGGTTGCTGTTGTCTGCATAGCAATGAATACCATCGAAATACAAAATGTCATTAATATGAAGTAGAAACAGTGATGGAGAAAGTACAAAGCCTTGCGAGACATATACTTTTGGAGCACCTACCGTCGACGACGGCTCTTATGCGTCAGCCGAATAAAAAGCTTTTAAGCTATTTCCACAAATCCTCGGACAGTGCGTATGATGGCGTGTCGTCAGAAGAATCCAGTGCCAGATCCTATCGAAGCCTTCGCCATATCAAGTCTAGCCGCCAATTCCTCCTCTTGACTATCAATGGTGACTATCAGTCGAACAACGATGTGTAAGATAAACTAGAAAATCACCAGTCGAGCGACTGTGGCGAAAACCGTCGCTAATTAGGGCGTTTTCTTCTAGGTTTTTGAGAAGTTTAGTGTTGACCAAACGCTCTGTCACGTTGGAGAGAAGGGAAGTAATAGCGATAGACCTGTAATTAGGTGGGTCTGACCTATCACCCATTTTAAGCACAGGGTGTACGAGGGCGGACTCCAACAAAAACAGTAAGTACCCAGAGTGGCAGTTTTGCGCAAAGTGTCGCGTTTAGTACAGGGCACAACTCAGGCACAACTGCCGATATGCCATCAGACCCACCATGTGATGTTCACTTTCACCATGAAGTGGCTGCAACACGGGATAGAAGGGTAGTACGGTGCTTTCGTCGAGTCGAATTTAATGCAAAAAGAATACTAAGCAGATTGGCTTTCTTCTTTGCACTATAGGCAAAGTTTCCGGCGAGGACCGCAAGGCACGTCCTAGAGGGGTAGCCGGCTAGTTTCTCACCTATTCTGCTGATGAAATAAAATTTCGTTCTTGCAATCATTCTTTTGGTGGACCTCGAGACAGCATTTAGCTTGTGTTCTCATCTGAGACATTAGGATCTCTGGTTATTTTGGTTCAAGCCCTGCATGCGGCTGTCTAACAACTTTACAAGACTGATTCATCCACGTCATTTATTTGACCAAGCAGCAACTAGTGAGCTTGGAATAAAATATTCCAGGATCGTTTTGGAGACGGCTGCTGCGCAGGTATCTTAATCTTCAGATGCGAAGCAAAGCTGCCTCCACGGTACGATGCATACTGACTTATACAGCCACATGCACCGCAAGCCGGCTGGTTCAGGTTGCTTTGGGCATACTCATGGTACTTGAGTCCGGAAAAGACAGTGGTCAGACAAGCTGAGTCATCCACTGTGACTAAATATCCATCTCGACGTTGGGTCAGCAGAAGATCAAATATAGAACTCGTATGGACCTCAACGTCTGGTATTCTTGTAGGAGAATGTACCAGTTGTGAAAAACCATAGGCTAGAGCAACTTAGTAGGGAAGTTAGTGAACCGATAAAATCTCCTAATATCACCAACTCCGCGAAAGGGTATAGGTTTAGAATCTATCAGTCGGCAATTGCAGGTTCTCAAAGACATATTATTTCCCTGTCACGCTATGAGACATGTATAGGCACGTATATGCCGGTGTGGCCACCCTCCTAAAAATGATGGAGACGGCAACAGCTATCTGCTGTCGTCCTCCCAAATGAACAAGCATACACCGGCGTGTCTCATAATCGTAAATTCGAGCTTATAGAGCCTCGGCCAGGCAGGATATCTGCGTAAGAAAAGCAGGGTCGGCAGCGCAATCTATAGGTGCTGTGAACTGATAATAAGGTAACTAAGATATGCATGAAGGTTCCTGGTGTTCAATAATGTAATAGTCATGCCGCCTTAGATATTCTGTTTTCCTTTATTTGTCTTTTATTATTCGGGGGCTTTGCATAGGTTTTAGGAGGTTTTATTGTGTTGATAGCTAGGGAGATACGGAAAGGCAATATGAAATACAGAACTATCAAAGGCTAGTATGAGTAGTGTGGATAGTCAAAGCAGCGTACGAGAGAGCCCCCAATCACCTCACATTTATCATACACCAATTTAAATCATACATACGTCATAATCAATATAATCAATAAGTCAACTAAAAACACATTTTATTAGTTAATAAAAAAAACAGTACGTTATACCACTTGCATTGATATGTTTAACTCCAAAATTTGAACCACAGCGTCCATTTTAATATACTTAATTTACTTTAATAAACTGTCCTTTAATTTAAATTTAATTTGTCGGGTTATTGTTAATGTACTTTAAATATAATAGACACCTTTACCAATTAATTTGGATTGAAATTGTACTTTACAGTATGTACATCCCTACCCATTCAGTAACACTTTACTAGATAACTCACTTACTCACTCAGCTTCACGTTGTATCCCGCACATGGCTGGGTAGGCAGTGGAAACTTGGTAACCTAGTGTTAAGACAAAGACAGTCCGTTTCACTTCCGTTCCCCACTTTACACCGAATTTAAATAATGGGCATTACGTATCGAGTGGCAGAACTCAACGCCGCGTCTTACCTTGTACCAGAGCGAAGAAATGAAACATTAAATATTTGATTAAAAATTACTTTTTGATTAAATATTTGATTATTAATATTTCATTTCCTCCAGTGGGAAATGTCAACGTTGCTCGTCTCCAATATATGAAATCACCTTAATAGAAATAAATACCGTCTTTCTTAAATTTTAGTAACAACCATGACTGTAAATCATGACGGACAATGTTGCCATAGAATATTTGCTGTGATGTATTATAGCTGTCGCCAAGACTATAATCGTATTACAAATTCTATCCAAAACAATGAACCCGAAAATAAACCAGACCGGGCCGGTTTCAAATTTAGCCGTGTGATTCCGGCTTAGAATATGATCACCCTGGTACTGATGGTGTCGTAAGAACTGAAATACGTGGTAGAGTCCGTTGTCAGCAATGACACACGCATGGGCAGACTCGACCGGATTATTATCAACCCCGGCATTTTATACCGGCGTTAAGTAGTTGCTTCGGCCACTGCGTTTCGCATTGGGTAATCCCTGTGCCCTGTGCCCATCCATCTTATAGACCGGCAACGCTCCCGTAGCTCCTCTGGTGTTACACGGGTCGTGGGTGACGGCAATCACTTACTATTAGGTGAACCGTACGCTCGTTTGCCATGTCTTTCCATAAAAAAAAAGAACAATAAAATTCTTTAGTGCAAAAGGAGATCTCTTTCTACGCAAAGCCTTACTCTACTACCTCCTCAATCTACCAGAGATATTCTTATAAAAAGTTCCGGAGTTCCGGAGATTCATCCTGAAAAACGGAATCCTGAAATCCATATTTTTTTAATTTTGCTTATGTTTTTGTATAGTATAAAAAGTAAATGCACCTAAAAAAAACTTAATATTTTTTGTTAAATCACAAAGAAATTTTAATTTTATCTACTGAGAAGAAGTGTATATAGTAAATGTACAAAGTATATTTAAAATAAGCAATAACAAGTTAAATACTCGGTTTGCATTTATTAGGATAAATATCTCACAATAGTGAACTTACCACTCGTAATCAAGTTTAATTCTGACAAATCTTGAGTTGGCGCTAGTCCAAATCTACACTGAAAGCTATGATTAAACCACCATCAACAGTTAGTTAAGCATTTCTTGAGTTACAATCTGCCAAATAAACGCTTGGACGCGCTCCAACATTTTCGAACATGCTAAGTGTCATTTTCTATTGAACTTAAGTTGTTTTAAGACGGCAGTTGTTGGTAAAAATGAGTATTGTTTTGTATTTTGCCAACAAAATGCTCAGAGAATTGTTACTATATTTCAAATATTTAAACTGTTCGTATATTTTTACCTTGTAAATGTAATTATCTTTTCAGTTTATTTCTTTTTCTTAACACCAAGAAAGAGAATTGTATCTTGACGTTCAAGACACCACTCAGTTCCAGTTCAGTAGGTACGTGCAATACTTAACTAGAAAATAAAAAAAACACACATCAAAATTGATACTACAGTGGCATCTACAAAATGAATCCGAACCAATATACTCACACACACACACAACTCGCTACATACACATCGTTATGTTATTTACTTGCATGTGTGATAGGTATTCAAAATGAAACAAGAGATTATCATATTTTTTCATTTTATAACAGGTTTCTTGTAACAGTTTTGGGCTCCCACTTTTTAGTCATTATCACTAACTTCATAAGTAAATTTTTCATTCAAATACATTTGATTGATTTACACTACTTATTTAGAACGACGTTTATGTTAATATAAATTGAAGAAAAACAAACATCTTATCTGTAAGAAATTTTATATATTTTTTGATATTGTTTTTTTGTATAACATTTTCTTTCAAAAGTTTCTGCAATATGTTGTATGAATATGAAAACAATGTAACATCGTTTGATATGAATTTTATTGACGTTTTCATTAATATTGTTTTGGTTCCGGTTGTTTACACTAATTATTTAATGGTTCAAATTGACAAATATTTTATACCTAATTAGTATTTCACAATTTAAAAATACACAGAACAAAAAATAGTGTCTTTTCGCAAAATAAAAAAAATATTACTTAATAACGTCCTTTCGCAATATTCCATAACACTGTTTCGAGGCGAAATTGCTACACTAAGGCGGAGAAGAATAGACCTCGACTTGACCTGCACTTTGTTATTCAAGCTAATCAAAATGAGTTGTAACAAAAAATAACAAATCTACAAACACTAATACGCACATAGATTAGCCACCATTTTGTACAATTTATTCTGTATTTCTTCCTTCTAGCAACGTTTTGTATGGTATTGCCACTTTGTTAGCAATTGTTGCCAAAACAAAAAAATATATATTTTTTTTCAGATTTAAATACATGTAGTTTCAAAAGATTACAACCCATTTGTAGACGAGTGTCCTCCTCCCCCCTGATTATAAACAACTATTCAATATTTTTTTACGAGCATATATAAATGTAAATTAATTAACATAAGCTGTAAATGAAGATTATATTCACTTGAAGATGGAATAAATCAAAATGCAAATGCAGAGTATTAAGGAGGTTAACTCATATTACCGTCATAATTACAGAAGGTCCTCGCTATGTGTGCGAGCGCACACAAGATGCGCTTTGTTGTAACATTAATATGTTACATGCCTTGACCTATTTATAACATTTAGCACTAGCCCAAGTGAAAGCACTTTTAGTTTATTATTATTTTTTTATGGGTGTAAATCCTCATGGACTACCACCGTCTAGGGAAAGACGGAGAGGCGTGCCGGACTCTTATAGGCTAAAACTACCCCGGTGTCTCCTCGTCCGTGAGTGCGGGAGTCCAAATTCATCCGTCGCCCATTACTAGTGCTGGCCGGGTCTATCCGTCGCCCATCACTAGACACATCCGGACCTCGTCTCCTGCACGGTTAGTGAGGTGTGTTAACCCGTGCATCGTCCCAGAGACGCGCGCCTGCGCTTCGGGTCTATCGAATAGAGGGCGAGAACTTCTCCAAGTCCCTCGCCCTGGACCCATTCATAGGGGCCGGAAAAGGGCGTTGTCCGCCATTCTACTGCGTCCTGTGCGCCTTCTGCGGCCGGAGAAGGGAGCAAAAATCTCCCTCTCCCTTTCCGCATTTTCCTTCTGCGACATCACGTCCTCACAGAGGGACGCCACCGCGTCCCAAGACGCTGCGCTACCAACCATCCTCCGCAGACGCGAAAGATCGCCCACTACTTTATTTGTCAGAACACGGCACTGCTCCTCCCAAGCTCCTCACTAGGTGAGTGTGTGTTGCGCCGTGTCCTCCCCGCAATGGACGCAGTGGTGGCATCGAGCGTCTGGCTCTCTATTTATGCGGTATAGGTACTTGCCGAAGCAGCCGTGCCCGACAGCACCTGCATCATCCTAAACGACAGGGAGCCGTGTCTTCTCCTGAGCCAGTCCTCAAGTACTGGCCGGATCGCCTCGACGGTGTTGAGGCCGACGGTGGGGCACAGAATCCTTTGCAGCCTTTCCGCCACCAGAACATGACGCAGCTTCTCTCGAAGCAGCGCGATCCGCCAATGCACCGGGCTTGAGCCTCGTATCCACTCTTCCTTGCGCCATCGATATAATGACGCGAGTACTTTTGCCTCTAGGCGGGGATCCGCCTCGTAGTAAATCGTGCGATACCCGCGAACGACTTTGACGGCCATCGCCCTTTGTGGTTTACGCAGAATGGCGAGAGTGCCAGCCGTCATGATCATCGCCCACACGGGTGCTCCATATAGGGCCATGGAACGCACGATTCCTACGTACAACCGCCTACAGTCGGCGCTCGGGCCACCTTAGTTGGAAAGCAACTTTGAAAGTGCGCCCGTTGCGCCTATCAATTTGGGCGCTAGTAACCGGCAGTGCGGCCAGAATTCACATCGACTGTCAAGCACCAATCCCAGATATTTCATGGTGGATTCGACAGCTATCCGGGCCCTGCTGACCACGATGTGTGATCCCGGCGCCGGCGCACGTCGGGGCCCATGAAATACCATAGCTTTTGACTTGTTAAGGCCACCTCTAGTCCCAGTCAACGGATGTGGTTTTACCGCCTGTGACACCGCAGCCATGGCTATCAACATCGCTTCCCTATGCAAGCTCCGCCGGACAGTTTGAGCATGTCGTCCGCATCACCCAGTCTCAGCACCCAGTCGTAACCAATGTTCCACAGAAGCTGTTCCAAGACCGAACCCTGTAGAACACCGCACGACATTACGTGCCGACCGGCCCGTTACATCCCCGATAGACTATATATCTACCCTCTAGGTAAATCTCTACTGTACGGCAGAGGTAGGACGCACGCGATGGTATTTCAGGGCCTCCCGAATACAACTCTAGGGTAGGGTGTTGAATGCGTTGGAGATTGATTAAAAACAATGAAAACAACTGTTGATTGCCTTCTTGGTTCTTGGCAAAAATCGATCGAGCTGTGCGTACCATTCAAAAATGGTTGCAAGGTTATCTGAATAAGAAATATTGGGATTTTTAATAACAATTTTATTAATTAAAAAAGAACCAAATCGCAGCCATTTCGCTACCGAACTATAATTACAATGAGTTTCACTTTGATTAATAATGACAGAATTGGCGCAATGATGGACGTTTCGAGTTTAAATGATACGTGAAATTACCCACATTTCCGACAGCATATGCTCTCCCCCCGACCTAATAAATTTTGTATCTCTACAGCTTCGTGTGGTATAGTTGAATCGTTGGTATACTGTCTTACGCAGTATTCGTTCCGTCTAGTATACCTAATATAAATAATTATTATTTAAAATTAAATCGTTATTTTCTATATCCGATAAGATACAGTTGAAGTGTTCGGCTTTATTTTTTAAAATCGGTTAATTAAGATACAAGAATGATAAAATGTTAACCTAAGCGATTTATTAGTTTTAAATATTGAACGTAACAACGGGGCCTGTCGTAGCGCATGGTACACAAATGTGTGACGGTAAATAACAGGTTGTGGATGCTATCCCCACTCGAGGTAATAAAATTTTACTTATTTTCAATTTATATATTTTTGTCTTCGCTATGGTAACAGTTATATTGCGGCGTTATGTTCCGCAACTCAACACTAAATTACTTATATTCAGCGAAAAGTGGGAAACGGAATCGAGTGTCTTACTACTAGGTTCCTAAGTTCCCTCTGCCCACCCCACCATTTGTAGGATACAGCGTGAAGCTCAGATAGGCAAATGTAATGATTTGATTTAAAATAATAATTTGAAGTTATATTTTTGGATAATACAAGTGTCTATCAAATGTGATATTATAGAACATATATTTCCAATCTAAGGCTATAATTTCATAATGTGTACTTATGGTGAAAGATTATTTAGTACGGCAATCAAGAGCGCCACCTCTGTTATCAAAATCGTATAAAAAATTCAATACGCTCAAGAATTCATTATTGAAATGGGCCGCTATTAACGCTTGTTTTCGAGTTTTCTATTTATTCGGTTTCAGAAGTGTAGCTAATATATTTGATTACAGTTCATGGTTTAACATGGGTGCTCTCTTTTAAAATTTGTTCGCTACTTTATTTGACGGGTAATCAGTTTTAATTTTCATATATGGAGACCAATATTTAAAAAAAACTCCAAAGTCAAAGAAATAATTAAGTACATTTCGAGTATATTTATTTAAACGGTGCGAAATAAATTAACTGCTAAACTTGTGCGTTGCGTAAAGTTATTTATTCCACTCCACATTCAACACATCCCATTTTTTTTTTAGCTTTGCGCTGTATCCCACCCAGGCAGGGTAGGCACAGGGAACCCGGGAACCTAATGTTAAGACACTCCGTTCCACTTCCGTTCCCCACTTTCCGCTGAATTTGAGACATTGCGTGTTGAGTGGCGGAACTCAACGCCGCGCTTTGTCTTATTACCAGAGCGAAAAATAAAACATTGAAATATTTTAAATTGAAAATATTAAATATTTCATTTCCGTGACTGTCGGTTACAGTCACACGCTTGTGCCGCTGCGCCACGACAGGCCTCAATTTATATAAGTAGTATTATTAAAATCGCCATCGTTTAATGAGATTCCGTAACAA
>JAEIOK010000094.1:0-24906 GCA_019049475.1 Eueides isabella | reverse complement strand
CAAAGGAGATCCATCGTGCATCTGCGAACCCGGGGTCCGGAAAGTGTGACTCACATTCTGTGCGAATGTCCTGTCTATGCTTTAGAGAGGGCTCAAGTAGAGTCACAAATAGACGCAAGAGTGGAAACCGAGAGCTTGAAGGACCTCATAAAGGGAAAAGAGACTAAGGAAGAATTCATAAAATACTGTAAGCGCGTCGGAAACAAAACGATTAAAAGAAATAAATAAAGGAATAATATGTACAGCTAATCATTGTATTGGAATTATTTATTGTATTTTAGTCATTTAGTATTATTTTATCGCAATATTATTTTGAAATTTTATCTATTGAATTATTGAATTATTAATGTATTATGGAAATTTAATTACTGAATTATTATATTGAACTTTGAAATTTTAAAATTTTGTAATGTATAGATGTTAGAATTTATTGGATTATTTAATAATTGAAATATCACGTTTACTGCCTAATATTATATTGTAAGACATATTTTTTAAACTTTACTCTGCATAAAAACTGCAAGGCCAAAAATATACAAAAGAATAATAAATTCTCTGATC
This sequence comes from Eueides isabella, assembly GCA_019049475.1. Lineage (NCBI taxonomy): Eukaryota > Metazoa > Arthropoda > Insecta > Lepidoptera > Nymphalidae > Eueides > Eueides isabella. The sequence goes on along the minus strand of JAEIOK010000094.1, from coordinate 24,345 downwards.
ACGTCAGAGGGGTGATTAAAAAAAAGAAAAAAAAAAAAAAAAAAAAAAAAAAAAAAAAAAACCTAACCTAACCTAACCTAACCTAACCTAACCTAACCTAACCTAACCTAACCTAACCTAACCTAACCTAACCTAACCTAACCTAACCTAACCTAACCTAACCTAACCTAACCTAACCTAACCTAACCTAACCTAACCTAACCTAACCTAACCTAACCTAACCTAACCTAACCTAACCTAACCTAACCTAACCTAACCTAACCTAACCTAACCTAACCTAACCTAACCTAACCTAACCTAACCTAACCTAACCTAACCTAACCTAACCTAACCTAACCTAACCTAACCTAACCTAACCTAACCTAACCTAACCTAACCTAACCTAACCTAACCTAACCTAACCTAACCTAACCTAACCTAACCTAACCTAACCTAACCTAACCTAACCTAACCTAACCTAACCTAACCTAACCTAACCTAACCTAACCTAACCTAACCTAACCTAACCTAACCTAACCTAACCTAACCTAACCTAACCTAACCTAACCTAACCTAACCTAACCTAACCTAACCTAACCTAACCTAACTAACCTAACCTAACCTAACCTAACCTAACCTAACCTAACCTAACCTAACCTAACCTAACCTAACCTAACCTAACCTAACCTAACCTAACCTAACCTAACCTAACCTAACCTAACCTAACCTAACCTAACCTAACCTCAGAGCGCTGAAAAATCAGAACGGGGAAGTGTTTGACGGTCTCGACAGGGAGGACGACAGGATCGAAGTAAAGTTCCGAAAGAAAGCTCGGAACCCCCACACGAGTCATCTAGTGCTGTCGGTCTCCCCCATTATATGGAGAAGAGCGACAGAACTAGGAGCTCTACGAGTGGATCTGCAGAGGGTCAAGGTCCTGGACCAGTCGCCCTTAGTGCAGTGCTCTAGGTGTTTGGCATATGGCCACACGAGGAGATACTGCACTGAGGAGGCGGACGTCTGCAGCCACTGTGGGGGCCCTCACTTGAGGGCAAAGTGCGAAGTACTGGCGGTCAATGTTACCCCTACGTGCCAAAACTGCATTAGGGCTAAGATTGACCGCACAGACCACAACGCCTTCAGTGAGGTCTGTCCGGTACGAAAGCGATGGGACACAATAGCGCGCTCGACTGTAGCGTATTGCTGAAATGGGAGTAGGAATTTTAGGCAAAACACGCATGAGGCCAACAGAAGGTATAAGCAGTCAGCTTTCAGGCGCCGGAAACAGTCGAAAATCAACTCTGCACATGGGAGCACACATCTGGTGGAACATACGCGCCTGAATTTGATGAGCACAGCACACGGCACAAATTCAGGTCATATGCGAAACGACGGTGTGGGCCTCCAAAGGCAAGTCAATTCAAAATAGCTTCCACTTCCGTGCAAAACATGAAACCTGGAAAATAAAACAACTGTTCCAGACCAGAATGGGCAACTGTACCATTCTGGATCACTGTAGGCACGTATTTAAAGTGGAACTTACCATAAGTCCCGGAAGCCAGATCAGCACATTCCCTGCAATTATACGCCTGAGCGGTAAAAACACTAGATTAATTAACTTCAGCCAAACGTATTAAACCTCAGAATATCAATCTCGAAATATATAAAAACCTAAATATAAATAAGTAATATAAAAAGATAATAATATATAAATAATAATACTCAGGGTAATATATAAGACATTAATATAAAATAGTAACCAACATAAAATTTTCAGTTATACAAAAAAAAAAAAAAAAAAAATAGTTTAACGTGTAACAAGATCAGCAATTTTTAAGTCACAGAATAAAGTAATTTTAAATAAAAATAATATCAAATAGACATACAAATAATCAAAAATCGATGAACAAGGGCTCTGATAATGTCAGAGGTTGTAAGTATTTTAAACATAAAAAAAAAAAAAAAAAAAAAAAAAACCTAACCTAACCTAACCTAACCTAACCTAACCTAACCTAACCTAACCTAACCTAACCTAACCTAACCTAACCTAACCTAACCTAACCTAACCTAACCTAACCTAACCTAACCTAACCTAACCTAACCTAACCTAACCTAACCTAACCTAACCTAACCTAACCTAACCTAACCTAACCTAACCTAACCTAACCTAACCTAACCTAACCTAACCTAACCTAACCTAACCTAACCTAACCTAACCTAACCTAACCTAACCTAACCTAACCTAACTAACCTAACCTAACCTAACCTAACCTAACCTAACCTAACCTAACCTAACCTAACCTAACCTAACCTAACCTAACCTAACCTAACCTAACCTAACCTAACCTAACCTAACCTAACCTAACCTAACCTAACCTAACCTAACCTAACCTAACCTAACCTAACCTAACCTAACCTAACCTAACCTAACCTAACCTAACCTAACCTAACCTAACCTAACCTAACCTAACCTAACCTAACCTAACCTAACCTAACCTAACCTAACCTGACCGGCCATTAGAGCTAGGCTGGCTGAGGAAGATTGCCCGATCAACCTACGCAGAGTTATCGATAGTTATCTCCAGGATAGGAGAGTCACTGTAAGGTATGCCGGGGCGGAATTCTTAAAGGAAACCACGAAAGGCTGTGTGCAAGGTTCCATAGGTGGCCCCACCTTGTGGAACTTGTTACTAAATCCCCTATTAAAAGAACTGACAAAACGGGACATATACTGCCAAGCTTTCGCCGATGACATAGTCCTCGTCTTCGACGGTGATGCAAGCCTCGAGGCGTCTCTGAAAGCCAATGCCGCCCTCGCCTATGTTAGGGAGTGGGGCATCACGAACAAATTAAAATTTGCACCCCACAAAACACAGGCAATGGTGGTGACACGCAAATTAAAATTTGATACTCCGCGTCTTACCATGAGCGGGGTCGGCATTGAAATTTCTAGAGAAATGAAAATTCTCGGGCTTACCATCGATGACAAGCTCACCTTTAACTCACACCTAGAAAGGCTGGGGGTTAAGGTGAGCAAAATCTACAAGCAGATCTCCCGAGCGGCGAGAACGAGCTGGGGTCTCCAGCCAGAAGTCTCAAAAACAATATATACAGCAGTAATTGAGCCGATGGTTCTTACGCCGCGAGTGCATGGGCACCGGCGTCCAAAAAGCTAGGAGCCCGAAAGCGACTGGACGCGCTACAGAGGGGGTTCGCCCAGAAAATTATTAGGGCTCACCGGACTGTCTCGCTGAATGCCTCACTACTACTTGCCGGATTGCTGCCACTCGACCTTAGGGTGCAGGAGGCAGCCGCCCTCTATGAGACCAAGAGGGGAATATCCGAAGTGGTACTCGGGGACATTCGGATAGAGCGTAGGGTTGAGCCCTATAGTGCGAATCATCCGGCTCAGCAGATGGCGCTAGAATTTTCGAGCCTGGTGGACCGAGAGCAAGTAGATAGGAACAATTGCCAAGCGGTGCGAATGTACACAGATGGAAGTAAGTTTGAAGGAGGGGGTGGAGCGGCAATTTCCGTATGGAATGGCAACGCGGAAACCGGGGCCTTCAAACTGAAACTAGCTTCGCACTGCTCAGTCTACCAGGCTGAGCTCCTCGCTCTGTCTAAGGCGACGGACCTGATGCTGGGGAACCCGGCCTGCTCATTTGGCCTGTACACCGACTCCAGATCGTCTCTGGAGGCGGTGATAGGCCACAAATCCCTCCACCCGCTAGTATCCAACATTAGGAGCAACCTAATGGCTTGCGACGCCCAGAATAAAACAGTGTCCCTATTCTGGGTAAAAGCACACGCAGGGCTGGAGGGAAATGAGCGCGCCGATGAGTTGGCCAAAGAGGCAACCCGGCTCAGGAAAAAGCCGGATTACGATCAGTGTCCGGTTTCATTCGTCAAGCGACTGCTTCGTCAGAAGTCGGTTGACGAATGGAACCGCAGATACCAATCTGGCACAACGGCCGCCGGAACAAAGCTGTTCTTCCCGGACGCGGCTCGCGCGTATGGAACCATAAAAACATTAGAAATGGACAGTGTACTCGCGCAGATACTGACTGGTCACGGTGGATTTTCCGAGTACTTGAATAAATTCAAGTGCAAAGGAGATCCATCGTGCATCTGCGAACCCGGGGTCCCGGAAAGTGTGACTCACATTCTGTGCGAGTGTCCTGTCTATGCTTTAGAGAGGGCTCAAGTAGAGTCACAAATAGACGCAAGAGTGGAAACCGAGAGCTTGAAGGACCTCATAAAGGGAAAGGAGACTAAGGAAGAATTCATAAAATACTGTAAGCGCGTCGGAAACAAAACGATTAAAAGAAATAAATAAGGGAATAATATGTACAGCTAATCATTGTATTGGAATTATTTATTGTATTTTAGTTATTTAGTATTATTTTATCGCAACATTAATTTGAAATTTTATCTATTGAATTATTCAATTATTAATGTATTATGGAAATTTAATTATTGAATTATTATATTGAACTTTGAAATTTTTAAAAATTTTGTAATGTATAGATGTAAGAATTTATTGGATTATTTAATAATTGAAATATCACGTTTACTGCCTAATATTATATTGTAAGACATATTTTTTTAAAAACTTTACTCTGCATAAAAACTGCATGGCCAAAAATATACAAAAGAATAATAAATTCTCTGATCACGTCAGAGGGGTGAATGACAAAAAAAAAAAAAAAAAAAAAAAAAAAAAAAAAAAAAAAAAAAAAAAAAAAAAAAAACCTAACCTAACCTAACCTAACCTAACCTAACCTAACCTAACCTAACCTAACCTAACCTAACCTAACCTAACCTAACCTAACCTAACCTAACCTAACCTAACCTAACCTAACCTAACCTAACCTAACCTAACCTAACCTAACCTAACCTAACCTAACCTAACCTAACCTAACCTAACCTAACCTAACCTAACCTAACCTAACCTAACCGATACAAATTGAATTTTTCAAACCAACTGCTATCAGACTGAAATTTTTGTACATAGTAATTCTGACTTAATTGACATAATAAATAACAAAATTAACAAATTTACAAACATTTTGAACACTGAAAATCAGTCTGAAAATTTTTGACTTATAAAAATTTTAAAAATTTTTTAAAGAGACTTACCTCACTTTGATTGAGGAGTTACTGCTATCGTTGCGTAGGCCCCTCCGCGCCGACCCTTCCTAAAATTTTTTCCAAATTTTTGACATATTTTCGCGCCTTTTACACGCGAAAATCACTGAAAAATTCAATTTTTCTCAATTTTTAAGTGCACACCCCCCTCCCCCCTCTGACGTTCCTTGACCGTTTCGAAGGCCTTGCGGAGCCCGAACGTTGGACACCAGTTTCGCGCCGATCGGAGCAGTAGAAACTGAAAAAAAGGCCCCCCCACCACACCCTAAACTCGCCAAGCAGGTAAAAACAGACTGACCTTGCAAAAATTTTTGCCTTTTAAACGACAGAACTTTACAAATTTATCTAGTCCTTGGCTAGAGAACACTGAAAAATTATACATTGACATTGAGTGTCTCTAAAGACTGCCAATTTTGCTGAAGAGCCTATATATTCTAATTTCCTTATATAGTATTTATATATATATTTTATTTTACAATTTGACACGGTGGGCCTCGGAGAGGAAAATCAGATTTTTGTTCGAAAAACCTTTTGGTTCCTCTCACCTTTATTTATTAATAAAAATTTTATCCTTATTTTCTCTTCAGCAAATAAACTTATTTAATTTTATTTTAATTTTTGACATCTGAGTGGCCTTTTACACTACTCAGAATATTTTTACTGACGAGTCCCTCAACAAATCGTAATGTTTGGGTATCGCACACCCGCGAAGGGAAATAGGCAGAGTTCTGCGAGAGAGTCGTCAGGCTCCACCAAAGAGGGCGCAGTTCTGGACACTCCACCTTCCCCGACGACTACTCCACAGAAATCTCAAAGTCCCTCTACCGTACCGTCCTGTCCTCAAAAACAAAAGCCAAAGGCCTTACCTCAAGACGACATTAAATTGAAGACAACAGACAAACAGACATATAAAAATAGAACCGCCGAAGCCAAGGCTTGTTTGTTCAAAGCCAAAATCCATCTGTGTAACTCGCGCTACTTGCGAACCGATAAAAAGGTAGAGGTCGCAAGTGCGATTGAGCGGTTATATCAGTTGGTGAAGGAAGCGGAGGAGGAAGCGAATAAGGAAAACATCACAGAAATAATAGAGGAAAGTAAACAGAGTAAAGAATGTAAAACTATGAAGGAAGAGGAATTAATAAAGAAGTTGGATGAACATGCGGAGTTAATTAGAAAGAACGGGGAGAAAATGGAGGACCTGAAACAGGCAATGGAGAAACAAAAAGACACGATCGAAAAGACCACATACGCGAGCGTGGCTGCTGGTGAAACCAAGAGGCCCAGTCCCCAGCCAGCTGCACTGCACTCGGTTGTGGTCTCCTCGAAAAATGAGATGGATACAGGGGAAGAAGTCCTTGAACAGATAAGAAAAGTGGTAAATGCGAAAGAAGGATGGGCAAAAGTAGAAAGAGTAAAGAAGGCGAAAGACCAAAAAGTGATACTGGGGTGTTGTTCAGAAGAGGAGAGGAATAAGGTAAAGGAGCGACTAAAAAGTGCAAGCGACCGGTTAAACGTCGAGGATATTAAGAATAAGGATCCGCTTCTGATTCTTTGGGACGTTCTGGCGTATAACACCGACGCCGATATTCAGAGCGCTCTGAGGAATCAGAATCGGAGTCTATTCGACGGCATCACCGACGAAGACTTCCGAGCGGAAATAAGGTTTCGCCGGAAGGCCAGAAACCCGCTCACAGGCCATGTAGTCATAAGAGTGTCCCCCAGAGTGTGGAACCGGGCGAATGCAGCGGGAGCGCTGCACATAGACTTGCAAAAGATCAGAGTGGCAGATTTTTCGCCACTCGTGCAGTGCTCTCTCTGCCTAGGCTACGGGCACGGACGGCGTTTTTGCAAGGAAACAGCCCCTAGGTGCAGCCATTGTGGGGGACACCACTTAAAGACTAAGTGCGAAGGCTGGATTGGCAATGCACCACCATCCTGCTGCAACTGCACTGACGCTAAAGTGGGAAAACCCGAACATAATGCGTTCAGCGCAGAATGCCCAGTGCGACGAAAATGGGATGCACTGGCAAGAGCCTGCATCGCATATTGCTGAGGGCGCCCCTCTTGCTCCAATGAAGACCAGATACACTGTTGGCCAGATATACCTGAAAGTAAAATGTAAATAAAATATAAAATTAAAACCATACTAAACCTTACCGCAGACTCGCATCGCGTTTGTTTACCGGGAAGCCAGATTAAAGTCGAGCGTCGTTGGACCGAAGGGCCAACGGCGGAAACAAATGTCGGGACGCAAAATAAACATTTGGATCCCCCATTTATTTTAGTCGGGTCTGTCGGAACAGCGACGTTCGGTTTTAAAGCCATAAAATCGGCTCATGGGCTCAAAAATAGTATCTATGTCTCCCTTACTCATGAGATTGCAGTTATTATCACCGGGTTTCGTGAAGAAACAGGATATAATAAAATTAATGGAAGTGAAGAGACATAAACGATGTCACTCGGTAAAATTCAAAATGCAAAATGGAGTCTGCTTGTCAAATTGAAATTAAAATTGCAAATTTAAACAACCATTTTTGTCAAGTTCGGATAAATTAAAACAGGGAATAAAGTATAAAATTAGCTCTTTCGTACTAGACTTCAATTCATAATTTATATTTCAAATAGCTTCACAAGAATAAAGTTGAAATAGATATAAAAACAACTGCAAAAGAAATACTAGTATAATAAGTCGTATAAAATAAGACATAAAGTAACATAAAAAAAAAAAAAAAAAAAAAAACAGTAAATCACAAGGTATAAAAAAAAAATAGCAATAAGCAATAGTATAAGTATAAAATAAGTCATAAAAACTAGATAATACAAACAACACAAAATTTTTTAAATGACCACGATGAAAACTAAACATAACAGGATACCCAAAGTCTCTGATTACGTCAGAGGGACGAGTTTTTTAAAAAAAAAAAAAAAAAAAAAAAAAAAACCTAACCTAACCTAACCTAACCTAACCTAACCTAACCTAACCTAACCTAACCTAACCTAACCTAACCTAACCTAACCTAACCTAACCTACATAACCTAACCTAACCTAACCTAACCTAACCTAACCTAACCTAACCTAACCTAACCTAACCTAACCTAACCTAACCTAACCTAACCTAACCTAACCTAACCTAACCTAACCTAACCTAACCTAACCTAACCTAACCTAACCTAACCTAACCTAACCTAACCTAACCTAACCTAACCTAACCTAACCTAACCTAACCTAACCTAACCTAACCTAACCTAACCTAACCTAACCTAACCTAACCTAACCTAACCTAACCTAACCTAACCTAACCTAACCTAACCTAACCTAACCTAACCTAACCTAACCTAACCTAACCTAACCTAACCTAACCTAACCTAACCTAACCTAACCTAACCTAACCTAACCTAACCTAACCTAACCTAACCTAACCTAACCTAACCTAACCTAACCTAACCTAACCTAACCTAACCTAACCTAACCTAACCTAACCTAACCTAACCTAACCTAACCTAACCTAACCTAACCTAACCTAACCTAACCTAACCTAACCTAACCTAACCTAACCTAACCTAACCTAACCTAACCTAACCTAACCTAACCTAACCTAACCTAACCTAACCTAACCTAACCTAACCTAACCTAACCTAACCTAACCTAACCTAACCTAACCTAACCTAACCTAACCTAACCTAACCTAACCTAACCTAACCTAACCTAACCTAACCTAACCTAACCTAACCTAACCTAACCTAACCTAACCTAACCTAACCTAACCTAACCTAACCTAACCTAACCTAACCTAACCTAACCTAACCTCAGAGCGCTGAAAAATCAGAACGGGGAAGTGTTTGACGGTCTCGACAGGGAGGACGACAGGATCGAAGTAAAGTTCCGAAAGAAAGCTCGGAACCCCCACACGAGTCATCTAGTGCTGTCGGTCTCCCCCATTATATGGAGAAGAGCGACAGAACTAGGAGCTCTACGAGTGGATCTGCAGAGGGTCAAGGTCCTGGACCAGTCGCCCTTAGTGCAGTGCTCTAGGTGTTTGGCATATGGCCACACGAGGAGATACTGCACTGAGGAGGCGGACGTCTGCAGCCACTGTGGGGGCCCTCACTTGAGGGCAAAGTGCGAAGTACTGGCGGTCAATGTTACCCCTACGTGCCAAAACTGCATTAGGGCTAAGATTGACCGCACAGACCACAACGCCTTCAGTGAGGTCTGTCCGGTACGAAAGCGATGGGACACAATAGCGCGCTCGACTGTAGCGTATTGCTGAAATGGGAGTAGGAATTTTAGGCAAAACACGCATGAGGCCAACAGAAGGTATAAGCAGTCAGCTTTCAGGCGCCGGAACAGTCGAAAATCAACTCTGCACATGGGAGCACACATCTGGTGGAACATACGCGCCTGAATTTGATGAGCACAGCACACGGCACAAATTCAGGTCATATGCGAAACGACGGTGTGGGCCTCCAAAGGCAAGTCAATTTCAAAATAGCTTCCACTTCCGTGCAAAACATGAAACCCGGAAAATAAAACAACTGTTCCAGACCAGAATGGGCAACTGTACCATTCTGGAACACTGTAGGCACGTATTTAAAGTGGAACTTACCATAAGTCCCGGAAGCCAGATCAGCACATTCCCTGCAATTATACGCCTGAGCGGTAAAAACACTAGATTAATTAACTTCAGCCAAACGTATTAAACCTCAGAATATCAATCTCGAAATATATAAAAACCTAAATATAAATAAGTAATATAAAAAGATAATAATATATAAATAATAACACTCAGGGTAATATATAAGACATTAATATAAAATAGTAACCAACATAAAATTTTCAGTTATACAAAAAAAAAAAAAAAAAAAAATAGTTTAACGTGTAACAAGATCAGCAATTTTAAGTCACAGAATAAAGTAATTTTAAATAAAAATAATATCAAATAGACATACAAATAATCAAAAATCGATGAACAAGGGCTCTGATAATGTCAGAGGTTGTAAGTATTTTAAACATAAAAAAAAAAAAAAAAAAAAAAAAAACCTAACCTAACCTAACCTAACCTAACCTAACCTAACCTAACCTAACCTAACCTAACCTAACCTAACCTAACCTAACCTAACCTAACCTAACCTAACCTAACCTAACCTAACCTAACCTAACCTAACCTAACCTAACCTAACCTAACCTAACCTAACCTAACCTAACCTAACCTAACCTAACCTAACCTAACCTAACCTAACCTAACCTAACCTAACCTAACCTAACCTAACCTAACCTAACCTAACCTAACTAACCTAACCTACCTAACCTAACCTAACCTACCTAACCTAACCTAACCTAACCTAACCTAACCTAACCTAACCTAACCTAACCTAACTAACCTAACCTAACCTAACCTAACCTAACCTAACCTAACCTAACCTAACCTAACCTAACCTAACCTAACCTAACCTAACCTAACCTAACCTAACCTAACCCAACCTAACCTAGCCTAACCTAACCTAACCTAACCTAACCTAACCTAACCTAACCTAACCTAACCGGCCATTAGAGCTAGGCTGGCTGAGGAAGATTGCCCGATCAACCTACGCAGAGTTATCGATAGTTATCTCCAGGATAGGAGAGTCACTGTAAGGTATGCCGGGGCGGAATTCTTAAAGGAAACCACGAAAGGCTGTGTGCAAGGTTCCATAGGTGGCCCCACCTTGTGGAACTTGTTACTAAATCCCCTATTAAAAGAACTGACAAAACGGGACATATACTGCCAAGCTTTCGCCGATGACATAGTCCTCGTCTTCGACGGTGATGCAAGCCTCGAGGCGTCTCTGAAAGCCAATGCCGCCCTCGCCTATGTTAGGGAGTGGGGCATCACGAACAAATTAAAATTTGCACCCCACAAAACACAGGCAATGGTGGTGACACGCAAATTAAAATTTGATACTCCGCGTCTTACCATGAGCGGGGTCGGCATTGAAATTTCTAGAGAAATGAAAATTCTCGGGCTTACCATCGATGACAAGCTCACCTTTAACTCACACCTAGAAAAGCTGGGGGTTAAGGTGAGCAAAATCTACAAGCAGATCTCCCGAGCGGCGAGAACGAGCTGGGGTCTCCAGCCAGAAGTCTCAAAAACGATATATACAGCAGTAATTGAGCCGATGGTTCTTTACGCCGCGAGTGCATGGGCACCGGCGTCCAAAAAGCTAGGAGCCCGAAAGCGACTGGACGCGCTACAGAGGGGGTTCGCCCAGAAATTATTAGGGCTCACCGGACTGTCTCGCTGAATGCCTCACTACTACTTGCCGGATTGCTGCCACTCGACCTTAGGGTGCAGGAGGCAGCCGCCCTCTATGAGACCAAGAGGGGAATATCCGAAGTGGTACTCGGGGACATTCGGATAGAGCGTAGGGTTAAGCCCTATAGTGCGAATCATCCGGCTCAGCAGATGGCGCTAGAATTTTCGAGCCTGGTGGACCGAGAGCAAGTAGATAGGAACAATTGCCAAGCAGTGTGAATGTACACAGATGGAACTAAGTTGGAAGGAGGGGTTGGAGCGGCAATCTCCGTATTGAATGACAACGCGGAAACCAGGGCCTTCAAACTGAAACTAGCTTCGCACTGCTCAGTCTACCAGGCTGAGCTCCTCGCTCTGTCTAAGGCGACGGACCTGAGGCTGGGGAAACCCGGCCTGCTCATTTGGCCTGTACACCGACTCCAGATCGTCTCTGGAGGCGGGTGATAGGCCACAAATCCCTCCACCCGCTAGTGTCTAACATTAGGAGCAACCTGATGGCTTGCCACGCCCAGAATAAAACAGTGTCCCTATTCTGGGTGAAAGCACACGCAGGGCTGGAGGGAAATGAGCGCGCCGATGAGTTGGCCAAAGAGGCAACCCGGCTCAGGAAAAAGCCGGATTACGATCAGTGTCCGGTTTCATTCGTCAAGCGACTGCTTCGTCAGAAGTCGGTTGACGAATGGAACCGCAGATACCAATCTGGCACAACGGCCGCCGGAACAAAGCTGTTTCTTCCCGGACGCGGCTCGCGCGTATGGAACCATAAAAACATTAGAAATGGACAGTGTACTCGCGCAGATACTGACTGGTCACGGTGGATTTCCGAGTACTTGAATAAATTCAAGTGCAAAGGAGATCCATCGTGCATCTGCGAACCCGGGGTCCCGGAAAGTGTGACTCACATTCTGTGCGAGTGTCCTGTCTATGCTTTAGAGAGGGCTCAAGTAGAGTCACAAATAGACGCAAGAGTGGAAACCGAGAGCTTGAAGGACCTCATAAAGGGAAAGGAGACTAAGGAAGAATTCATAAAATACTGTAAGCGCGTCGGAAACAAAACGATTAAAAGAAATAAATAAGGGAATAATATGTACAGCTAATCATTGTATTGGAATTATTTATTGTATTTTAGTTATTTAGTATTATTTTATCGCAACATTAATTTGAAATTTTATCTATTGAATTATTCAATTATTAATGTATTATGGAAATTTAATTATTGAATTATTATATTGAACTTTGAAATTTTTAAAAATTTTGTAATGTATAGATGTAAGAATTTATTGGATTATTTAATAATTGAAATATCACGTTTACTGCCTAATATTATATTGTAAGACATATTTTTTTAAAAACTTACTCTGCATAAAAACTGCATGGCCAAAAATATACAAAAGAATAATAAATTCTCTGATCACGTCAGAGGGGTGAATGACAAAAAAAAAAAAAAAAAAAAAAAAAAAAAAAAAAAAAAAAAAAAAAAAACCTAACCTAACCTAACCTAACCTAACCTAACCTAACCTAACCTAACCTAACCTAACCTAACCTAACCTAACCTAACCTAACCTAACCTAACCTAACCTAACCTAACCTAACCTAACCTAACCTAACCTAACCTAACCTAACCTAACCTAACCTAACCTAACCTAACCTAACCTAACCTAACCTAACCGATACAAATTGAATTTTTCAAACCAACTGCTATCAGACTGAAATTTTAATACATAGTAATTCTGACTTAATTGACATATTAAATAACAAAATTAACAAATTTACAAACATTTTGAACACTGAAAATCAGTCTGAAAATTTTTGACTTATAAAATTTTAAAAAATTTTTTAAAGAGACTTACCTCACTTTGATTGAGGAGTTATTGGTATCGTTGCGTAGGTCCCTCCGCGCCGTACCTTCCTAAATTTTTTCGAAATTTTTTGACATATTTTCGCGCCTTTTACACGCGAAAATCACTGAAAAATTCAATTTTTCTCAACTTTTAAGTGCACACCCCCCTCCCCCCCTCTGACGTTCCTTCACCGTTTCGAAGGCCTTGCGGAGCCCGAACGTTGGACACCAGTTTCGCGCCGATCGGAGCAGTAGAAACTGAAAAAAAGGCCCCCCCACCACACCCTATACTCGCCAGGCAGGTAAAAACAGACTGACCTTGGCGAATTTTCTGACTTTTTAGTGTTTTATTTTATAAAATTTTGCTAGCTCTTGACGTAGAAACGTCAGGAAAAATATATAATTAAATAAATATAGACTGTCAGTGGCTTTTTACACCACTGACTGTTTTTAGATAGATATTTGGTACTTTTACCAAACGAAAATTATTTTTATTTAAATTTTAATTGACTTTGACTTCATTTTACTCTGGTTTTAAATTGACTGAATTTGAATCTTAATTTAAATTAAATTTTAACTTTAATTGTAATAATAATTTGACTGTAATTTATTAATAATTGTAATTTTATTTTAACTTGTAATTTAACTTAAATTATAATATTTTAACTTTAATTTTAATCAATTCAATTTTATTCTAACTTATACAATTACCTAGTCATTTTATTTGTAGTAACAAAACTTGCAGGAGTACTTACTTTCTATTTTATATATTTCTTATATTAATATTATTCTTTTACTAATTGACACGGTAGGCCTTGAGGGGAAAATCAGATTTTTAACGAAAAATCTTTTAGTTCCCCTCATCCTTTATATATCCTCTTCTTCTTTCCATACTACTCCAGGCAATCAAGTACTTCTCAGTCTGACGTACGTGGCTCTTTACACCACAGACCGTCAAGAGACTAGGCTTTTTATACAACTTTGGGCATTTTACACCCAAATTTTTATCTTATAACGCGCACCTCTACAATGCTCAGAACCCCATCTGTCAAGGAGGCAAGCAGAGAGCAGCCTGCTAAAACTAAACCGGCACCGCAACCCAGCCACCAAATCGACCCTCACCCTCGTTAGGGGGGGGACCAGGCTGAACTTCAGCCCCGAGAGTGAGGAAAAAGGCATGAAAATATACAAAAGTAAAACCTCGGAGGCAAAGGCCTGCTTAATGAGCGCTAAACTACTTCTAAACAACTCCCGCAACTTGAAAACAGACATCAAAGCCGGCGTTTTGGAAGCCCTCGAGCGGCTTTACGCACTCGTCAAAGTACTGGAGAGCGAGCCACGAAAGCGAGAGGCGCCAAGAGACCAGACCGAGTGCAAGGAGCAGGGGGAGCTCTCTCGAAAGATCGAGGAGCACTCGCGGCTGTTAGCCGAAAACGCCGAGCAAATGCGGGAGTTGAAAGTAGCGCTAGAGAAAAACTCCACCGCACTCGCAAACCCTTCTCCTCCTTTGTCCTACGCGACCGTTGCCGCAAACGCGCCCACGGCCAAACCGGTGCGACCTTCCCTGCACTCCATCATCATCTCCTCCGACGATGTATTGGAGACAGGGGAGGAAGTACTGGAGCGAGTGCGCAAAGCGGTAGACGCCAAGGAGGGCTGGATAAAGGTGGAAAGGTACGGAAGGCCAAGGACAGCAAGATTAGCCTCGGATGCCCGACGGCCGAAGACCGGGAGAGGGCCAGGCAACGGCTGGAGTCCAGTTGCCTCCGGGTCGAGGACGTCCAAAATAGAGACCCATGATCGTCCCTGAGAGACCTACTGAGCATCAACTCTGATGAGGAGGTGCTCGGGGCTCTCAGGAAGCAAAACGGGGAGGTGTTCGAGGGTCTCGCGGAAGAAGAAAACAGGATGCACGTCAAGTTCCGAAAAAAGGCCAGGAACCCCCACACGAGCCACCTGGTTCTGTCGGTCTCCCCGATTATATGGAGGAGAGCGACAGACCTAGGAGCGCTCCGAGTGGACCTGCAGCGCGTCAGGGTCATGGACCAATCTCCCCTAGTGCAGTGCTCCCGATGTCTGGCATATGGCCACACTCGGAGGCACTGCACTGAGGAGGCAGACGTCTGCAGCCACTGTGGGGGTCAGCACCTGAAGGCGAAGTGTGAACTCTTGGCGGCCACTTACCCAACGTGTAAAAACTGCGTTAGGGCTAAGGGTGGCCGCACAGATCACAACGCCTTCAGCGAAGACTGCCCTGTTCGAAAAAAGTGGGAATCCTTGGCACGGTCCACGGTGGCGTACTGCTGAGGTCGAGGTGGTGACCCCCGCGAAGAAATTATGCAAACGATCCGCATTGCAAGGGCGCCGGTGACGCGAAAAAAGAAATGTACCCAAGGATGCGAAAACGCGATACCTACACCTGTAAGCCAGCATTCTGCGGACCATATGCGCCTGAAACTCATAAAAGCACTACACTGGGCCGAATTTCAGGCCATATGCGACGGAGGGAGGTTGGACTCCAGGTGTAACAAAAATTGTTAACCTCCCCAAAACCAAAAAGTTTTAGAAAAATTGAAGTTTTTCAACCCCGAATACAAAAACGCCTCTATTCCGGGAAAAGTGACAAGTGGGGAGCGCAGGACTTGGGGTATAATAAATAGAAATTTTGGCCTTAACAAAACAAACAAAGTCCTCCATAAATTGGCAGCACCTAAAAGCAAAATACAATAAAAATACAAATAAATATGTAATAGAATTAATAAAGTTGAATATGTATATAAACTAATAAATGTGAATACATTAAAATATAAATGAAATAAGACAGAAATAAATACAAAGAAATTTACAATTTTAGGTTTCAACAGTAATATCAAATAAAATATATAACCAAAATGGACTTACAAATAACACATCATGCAAAAAAAGGCTCTGATTATGTCAGAGGTTGCCAGTATAATAAAAAAAAAAAAAAAAAAAAAAAAAAAAAAAAAAAAAACCTAACCTAACCTAACCTAACCTAACCTAACCTAACCTAACCATACAAATTGAATTTTTCAAAACATCTTAAATCAGGCTGAAACTTTTTACACAATAAATCTGACCTATTTGACATTATATATAATAAACTAAATCTATTTACACAATTTTAGACACCTGAAAATTCAGTCTGAAAATTTTGACTTATAACTTTCTAAAAAATTTTTTGAACTGACTTACCTCACTTCGATTGAGGAGTGATATGGTATCGTTGCGTAGGTCCTCCCGCGCCGTACCTATTCAAATTTTTTCCAAATTTTTGACATATTTTCGCGCCTTTTTACACGCGAAAATCACTGAAAAATTCAATTTTTCTAAATTTTTATACTCACCCCCCTCCCCCTCAATCTTCAATTCTTCACAGTTTCGTAGGCATCGCGAAGCCCGATCGATTGACACCGATTTCGTGCCAATCAGAGCACGAGAAACTGAAAAAAAGGCCCCCCCACCACACCCTTTTGTTGCCAGGCAGGTAAAATCTACTCGACCTTGGCAAAACTTTTGACTATTTTGATAGTTCTCACAAATTTTAACCAGGTTTGACGTTGAAACGCCCGTAAAAATAGTCAATAAAATACTCTTTATACACATAGACTGTCAGTGGCTTTTTACATCACTGACTTTTAAGACTGAATTGGTATTTCTACCAAACCAAAAATATTGTATTTATTGAAATTTTAATTTGCACTTATTTAATTTTAACTTTATATTTATTCAAATTGTGTTTTAAATTTTAACCTTGTACTATTTAATTTTAACCTTATTTATTCAAATTGTATTTTATCTTAACTTCGTATTTATTTTATTTTAACTTTATAAATATTTTAAATTGGATTTTATAAAGAAACCGTCGGTGGATACCTATACATATCCAGCCAACAATTTTTATATTGACGCGCACCTCCCAAGATGCTACCAAGCCCAGCATATAAGTTGGAAAATCTCGATCTCGTGAGGACCAGGCTAGAATTCAGCCCGGAGATCGAGATGACCTACCAGAGCAGGACCTCTGAGGCCAAAGCCTGCCTTACAAGTGCAAAACTTCATCTCAAAAACTCCCGCAACCTAAAAACGGATATTAAGGTTGGTGTCACTAAAGCCCTCGAGCGATTATACGCTCTTGTCAAGGAGCTGGAGGGCGAGCCTTAACGGCGATGAGGCTCCCAAAGAACAGCCCGAGCGTGAAGCTTTTCGAGAGGACCGGGGGAACTCTCCCAAAAGCTTGAGGACCACTCGAGGCTGTTGGCTGAGCACAGTGACCAAATGCGGGAGTTAAAGCAAGCACTTCTAAATAACTCCGCCATGCACGCAAACCCATGTCCGACCTACGCGAGCGTTACCACGCTTGCGCCAAAGCCTAAACCGGTGCAACCTGCCCTGCACTCCATCATCATTTCCTCGGAAGATGATCTGGAGACAGGGGAGGACGTACTGGAGCGCGTGCGCAAAGCGGTGGACGCGAAGGAAGGGTGGGTAAAAGTGGAGAAGGTCCGTAAGGCAAAGGATCAGAAGGTTATCCTTGGGTGCCAGACCCTTGAAGACAGGGACAAGATTAAAGGGCGACTCGAGTCCTGTCGCCTCCGTGTTGAGGACGTCAAAAATCGCGACCCCATGATCGTCCTGAGAGATCTTTAAACGTGCACACCGACGAGGAGGTGCTCAGGGCGATCCGAAAGCAAAAATGGGGAAGTATTTGACGAACTCGCCACGGAGGACGACAGGATCGAAGTCAAGTCCGGAAAAAAGCCAGGAACCCCCACACGAGTCACCTGGTGCTGTCGGTCTCCCCCATAATATGGAGGAGGGCGACAGACCTAGGAGCGCTCCGAGGGACCTGCAGAGAGTCAAGGTCCTGGACCAGTCGCCCCTAGTGCAGTGCTCCAGGTGTCTGGCATATGGCCACACGAGGAGATACTGCACAGAGGAGGCGGACGTCTGCAGCCACTGTGGGGGCCCTCACTTGAAGGCAAAGTGCGAAGTACTGGCGGTCAATGTTACCCCTACTTGCCAAAACTGCATTAGGGCTAAGATTGACCGCACAGACCACCAATGCCTTCAGTGAAGTCTGTCCCGTCCGGAAACGTTGGGAGTCGCTGGCACGAGCAACAGTAGCATACGTGCTGAAGTGGAAACGGGGATATGTGGCAAGGACGCATCAAAATTCAAAGGAGGTATGTGGTCAGGTCTTGGGCGCCGGAAGTGTACTCTGGGAGCACACGTCGGGCGTAACATGTGTGCCTGAACTTACTGGTCACAACACATTTTTCGTAAATTTAGGTCACATGCGAAGCAGCAGATTGGTCCCCGAATACAGGTAGATATGGTGGTTTCCACCTTCGTGCAAAAAAAAAAAAAAAAAAGGAAAATAGAGCCAACCATTCCTGACCAGAATGGGGAACAGCACCATTCTGGGAAGCACACGGGCATGTATTAAGTGAAACACAAAACATCCGTGCGCACCGAGAAACAGCACACCCTCCTCTACTTTCCTTCACCTTGTAAAAAAAATTAAATCAAATAATTCATAATTATATAGGTAAATAAAGAAAAAGAAAAAGAGTAAATAATATTGCTGTAGAACTTAATACATGATTCCTAGATAATGTTGATTATCATAGTTGATCATGTAGCATTTAAGAGGACATAGTAATATATTCAAAATTAGAGATTCAAAAACGATCAATTAATAAATATAGAAAAGTAGTAAAGAGTTTTAATGCACCATTGTCAACATAAAAATAAAAGATAAAACTCAAACCATACAAACATTCAGTAAAACAAGATAAATAGTCAAATGCGTAACAAATAAAAGTAAAACCAAAGATCCCTAAAAACTAAATAAACAACCAATAGTCAAAATATGAACTTGAAGCAGAAAAGAACGTCTCCGTTCACCCGATGGAGGTTGCCAGAACAAAAAAAAAAAAAAAAAAAAAAAAAAAAAAAAAAAAACCTAACCTAACCTAACCTAACCTAACCTAACCTAACCTAACCTAACCTAACCTAACCTAACCTAACCTACCTAACCTAACCTAACCTAACCTAACCTAACCTAACCTAACCTAACCTAACCTAACCTAACCTAACCTAACCTAACCTAACCTAACCTAACCTAACCTAACCTAACCTAACCTAACCTAACCTAACCTAACCTAACCTAACCTAACCTAACCTAACCTAACCTAACCTAACCTAACCTAACCTAACCTAACCTAACCTAACCTAACCTAACCTAACCTAACCTAACCTAACCTAACCTAACCTAACCTAACCTAACCTAACCTAACCTAACCTAACCTAACCTAACCTAACCTAACCTAACCTAACCTAACCTAACCTAACCTAACCTAACCTAACCTAACCTAACCTAACCTAACCTAACCTAACCTAACCTAACCTAACCTAACCTAACCTAACCTAACCTAACCTAACCTAACCTAACCTAACCTAACCTAACCTAACCTAACCTACCTAACCTAACCTAACCTAACCTAACCTAACCTAACCTAACCTAACCTAACCTAACCTAACCTAACCTAACCTAACCTAACCTAACCTAACCTAACCTAACCTAACCTAACCTAACCTAACCTAACCTAACCTAACCTAACCTAACCTAACCTAACCTAACCTAACCTAACCTAACCTAACCTAACCTAACCTAACCTAACCTAACCTAACCTAACCTAACCTAACCTAACCTAACCTAACCTAACCTAACCTAACCTAACCTAACCTAACCTAACCTAACCTAACCTAACCTAACCTAACCTAACCTAACCTAACCTAACCTAACCTAACCTAACCTAACCTAACCTAACCTAACCTAACCTAACCTAACCTAACCTAACCTAACCTAACCTAACCTAACCTAACCTAACCTAACCTAACCTAACCTAACCTAACCTAACCTAACCTAACCTAACCTAACCTAACCTAACCTAACCTAACCTAACCTAACCTAACCTAACCTAACCTAACCTAACCTAACCTAACCTAACCTAACCTAACCTAACCTAACCTAACCTAACCTAACCTAACCTAACCTAACCTAACCTAACCTAACCTAACCTAACCTAACCTAACCTAACCTAACCTAACCTAACCTAACCTAACCTAACCTAACCTAACCTAACCTAACCTAACCTAACCTAACCTAACCTAACCTAACCTAACCTAACCTAACCTAACCTAACCTAACCTAACCTAACCTAACCTAACCTAACCTAACCTAACCTAACCTAACCTAACCTAACCTAACCTAACCTAACCTAACCTAACCTAACCTAACCTAACCTAACCTAACCTAACCTAACCTAACCTAACCTAACCTAACCTAACCTAACCTAACCTAACCTAACCTAACCTAACCTAACCTAACCTAACCTAACCTAACCTAACCTAACCTAACCTAACCTAACCTAACCTAACCTAACCTAACCTAACCTAACCTAACCTAACCTAACCTAACCTAACCTAACCTAACCTAACCTAACCTAATAACTCTAACCTAACCTAAACCTTTTTTTTTTTTTTTTTTTTTTTTTTTTTTTTTTTTTTTTTTGTATCGTGAGGAAATCCGATTACGGATACCCGGCCGATTGGGGACTCGAGCGGTTATGTGGGACTCGCGGACTGGCAGATATAGGCCGTCCGAATACCCACTAAAACCTCACGATGCTCCT
Source organism: Eueides isabella (assembly GCA_019049475.1). Taxonomy (NCBI): domain Eukaryota; kingdom Metazoa; phylum Arthropoda; class Insecta; order Lepidoptera; family Nymphalidae; genus Eueides; species Eueides isabella. The sequence continues at coordinate 3,358 of JAEIOK010000094.1, read as the reverse complement.
CCTCGACCGCCAGTGGCCGCACGGACACGGAACTAGAGTCTTCCGTGAAGCGCGGCGGCGGGAGCCTGTAGGCACGTCGCGGAGTCAAGGGTGGTGTGGTCACCCTCGACGGCCTTCTCAGAGTAGCGCGCGGGAGCAACCTGCGCGCGCCTACTAGGGCCAGGTTAGTAGGCGATCAGCTCCCAAGCTGACCGCCCTCTGGCTCATTAGGGCGGAAGGCGGCGGTCGGGTGCCGCCCTCCGGCGACCCGGTCTTTTGCGGCGGATAGCGAGTTCGGCTGATGCCTCCCTCGCACGTTCCGCCGCCTCCTTCTCGAGCACCACTGCCTCGCAGAAGGAAGAGACCGCGTCCCACGACGTCTCGCTACCGGCCATGGCCTTTGACTACGGCCGGCAGGGAAAGTCGTCCCCAATGACGTCGCGCAGAGCGCGACGTTGAGACGCCCAAGCTGGGCACACCTCCAGCGTGTGCTGGGCCGTCTCGTCGAGGCAGTCGTCGCAGTGGTGGCAGCGGGCATCGGGCTCCCTCCCAGCGATCCGACACAGGTAACCCCCGAAGCAACCATGCCCCGTGAGCACCTGCGTGGTGCGGAAGGTTAGGACGCCGTGACGCCTCGCTAACCACTGGCGGAAGACTGGACGAACAGCCTCGATCGTCCTCCGGCCGGCGGTTGGTGTTGCCAGCCGGGACTCCCACACCTCCAATGCGGCATCCCGCGCCTCCTCTTGTGGTGCTGACCTTGCCGCGGCCCCGGACACGAGGCCCCGACGCCGGCAATACACCGACGCCAGAGCAGTCGCGTCCAGGTCCCACGGCATGACTCCGGCCAGCACGCACGCCACCTCACCGGAGATGGTCCGATACCCCCGTATCGCCCGGATGGCCATCACCCTCTGCGCCCGTCGCAGCAGAGTAACGTTGTGCCGGTCAAGGGCATCCGCCCATACGGGGGCACCGTAGAGGGGCATCGACCGGACCACTCCGGTGTACAGCCGACGGCTCGAGGCGCTCGGCCCATCCACATTGGGCAAAAGGCGCGCCAAGGCCGCCGCCGTCTTCAACAGTTTCGGGGCCAAAGATGAAAAGTGGCTCCGGAAACTCCACCGACCGTCCAGAACAAGTCCGAGGTACTTCATGCTCCTTTTGACGTCAATAGTGACGCCACCGACGACGATATGGGCATCTGGTGGTGGGCCCTTTCGAGGAGCATGGAAGTATAATGCCTCGGACTTGTTCAAGGCAACCTCCAAACCAAGCCGCCTGATGCGGCCTGACAACATCGGCCACCCCGGCCGTCGCGGGGACCGCCGCCTCCCGGTAGGTCCTCTGCTGCGCCAAGACCAGCGTGTCATCGGCGTAACAGAGGACCTTTATTCCCCCCAAGTTGCTGCCCCGCAGCACCCAGTCGTATCCGATGTTCCAGAGGATGGGTCCCAGCACCGATCCTTGTGGAACACCGGACTGACACTCCGTATTCCGCCCATCCTCCACCAGGAGCGGGAAAGATCACAGACCTCTCGGACAGGTAAGCCCCGATGACACGGCACAGGTATGGAGGCACGCGGTGGTATAAAAGTGCCTCCTTAATGCAAGGCCAGGGTAGGGAGTTAAGGCGTTGGCGATGTCTAAAGACACCGCCAAAATCCCGTCACCCCGGGCAACCGCATCCTGCGCGTGGGTCTTCACCTCGAGTATGGCATCCACCGTCGAACGCCCACTGCGGAAGCCATACTGCAGGTCCGAGAGGTCCGGACCTGTCCCCTCCAAATGGCGTTGTAGCCTCCTCGCTACAACTCGCTCGAAGAGCTTGGCGATCTCGCTCAAGAGCACGATAGGCCTATAGGCGGAGGCTAAATCCGCCGGACGCCCCTCCTTCTTAATGAGGACTAACCTGCCTGTCTTCCACCGCTGTGGAATTATGGCTTGAGCCAGACAGGCAGTGAATAGCCCTCGCACTCTGGGCCCCATGGTGTTCAGGGCCAGAGTTAACGCCCGGCCGGGGATGCCATCCAGGCCAGGGGCGGTGCTCTTGTGCCGAGATCGGCGAACAGCTTCTTCGAGCTCCTCCTCCTCCACCGGTGGTGTGACACCGTCTTCCTCCTCTCGCGCTGCAGGGCGGGCCATAGAAGGTGGTGAAAGTTGGCCCGCTGCGGGAATAGCGACGACAGCACCCCTCGGAGAATATCCGGTCGGAGCGTCTGCGTCAGTGGTGGAGCCCAAGCCCGTAGCCTACCGATCACCATCCGGTAAGGCGTCCCGTACGGGTCTTGGTCTATCCCCGCAATCATTCGATTGTGCGACTCGCCCTTCGCACGACCGATTGCCTCCTGCAGCCGCGTCCTCGCCTCGACATAGACCTGGTACAGTCGGTCTTCCTCCTCCTGCACCTTCTGTACCCGTCTCCGATAGTGGCTGTACTGGCGGTCTCGCACCAACGCAGGTGTTACGCAGTTGTGCGATCTCCCACGACCACCAGTACACTTGTCGCCGCTGAGGGCGACGCCCGGAACGGGGCATTGACGCGTCACAGATACGCGTCAACGCCCCCTGCGCCCAGGTGGCGGCGTCTTCTGCAGACGCCAAGCTCTGGGGCAGCCAGGATTCCACTATCGCTGCTTCCTCCAGCAGTTGCTCTGTCGAGACGACCCAATTGCCACCGCGGTCCGTACTCTCGCGAGGTTGGACTGGGGGCTGGCGGCGCCGCCGGATGTGTGGAGATCTCGTATTGGATGTAGAGGTGGTCCGAGAGAGTCTCCACATCATCCAGCACTCGCCAACCCCGAACACGACGCGCTAGGGCCGGGCTCGCAAACGTTACGTCCACGACGGACCCGCCCAGCCTTCGCACACACACGTGTTCGTTGTCCCTCGATTGAGGACAGAACAAAACCGTGGGCAATAAACCCACTCCGACAGTGTTCAGCCACCAGCGCACAATCCGTCGTTGCGGAGGCCCCGATACGCATGGATTTGGCGTTGAGATCGCCCGCAACCAACACCTCCGTCCCGGGCGATTGCCGTTCTAAACCATTTCCCCCAAGCGAAATGAGAACTCTTCCGAACGCTGCAAGAGTTCTCGTTGGGGGAAAAAGTACACCAACGATAACTGGTCGCCGACAAGTGCCGCGACGCATCCCGCACCCCTCTCGACTCGGGAGAAAAGGCGGGGAGTCCCGCAGCTACCTGGTGATAATATTCACCACCCCCCGGTGTTTTCCGCGACCCGTTATCCCGCGCAGGCACGCTGTACGGCTCCGCAACAACCGCCACTTGTCTCGACCGCTGCGCCAGGCTTTGGACCAATAAGTCTTGGGCTCTGGGCACAGTGGTTGATGTTCGCCTGCAGTATCTGCACATC